>CAJQZM010037152.1:9232-31222 GCA_907164665.1 Colias nastes | reverse complement strand
TTGCGTCCTCTAAAAAATGCAACCCCAAATGTAACTTTTCAATGGACCAATGTTATAATCGTTAAATTTATTTTACTATGTCAATTTACACGTTGAAAGGGTAAACATATTATGTACCTTATTTAATGAATACGGCTATTATAATTAGTCTAGAAAGTCTGAAAATATATGCGAACAATTTGTAACAAATATAAATAAATGCCACTGATATGAATGTTCGCTGAATGAGATACAAGTCTTATTTAACTATAGGGGTTTCATAAAATGTAACAGGGAACGTATTTCTATTTCATTTTAATGAAGCGAGTATGTAATGCAATCGTATATATTTATGAGCACATCATGTATAATTTAATAAAACCGACTACGATTTCCTATTTACATACAAAACTTTTGCCACAGACTAATGAACCTCATTTGTGAGAATAACTAATCCATACTTAATATTAATTTAATATTATAAATGCGAAAGTAACTCTGTCTGTCTGTCTGTTACTCAATCACGCCTAAACTACTGAACCAATTTTCATTAAATTTGGTATGGAGATATTTTGATACCCGAGAAAGGACATAGGCTACTTTTTATCCCGGGAAAATTTTTCAATCCCGGAAATCCCACGGGAACGGGAACTATGCGGGTTTTTCTTTGACTGCGCGGGCGAAGCCGCGGGCGGAAACCTAGTCAAATATAAAATTGAGAATAAAATGGATTACATTTTGTTCGCGTCGATGAAATATTAAACACGATTTTTTCGAACGCAATTCCGCCATCAAAGAAACCTTTGTGTAAATGTTAAACATTTCACCACATAACTGCAAAAAATTTTACTGACATTGTTGAAAATGTTTGAAAACTACCGTCAAACAAAGGTTTAAACATGACTTTCTCCGTGTCGAAAATCAAATTTCATCGGACCGTCCGCTTCGTACGTAACGAATAACGATGCACATGCACACTTTTTTAAAAAGCAGCTTAATTTTAATGGCGCCACTTACAGCCGAAATATCGCGTAATACATAAAGCGAGCTATCGAAAATGTTATTAAATTAAGAACACACGGTTTTAATGAGAACTTTTTAATGCAGACTAACTGTAGCTAAGCCTTCGCTAACGAGGCTTAATCCGCTTTATATAACAATTACATGTCGAAATATTTCATCGTGCATCGATCACAACCACGTTGTATTTCGTTTCGTTTCAATTTGCGTATCGCTTTGTATGTTTTTGAGTCTTTGATGAGACCGCTACAAATGGGACACAGGAAATTATACTGCGGCGACGTGCGCCATTGTGTTTACTTGGTGTCTTTATGACCTCGGTGACCACCGACCTACCTGCCCGCTTTATTGGTACGGTTTCCTACCTCGTCAATCGAATGTCTCACCGATGTTTGACTTGCTCTACATTCGCTGGGAACCTAATACGACTGACTTAAATGTGAGCTTCTGTCAATGCATTTCCTGCTATTTCACCTCACGACTGATATTATAAACAGGAAATATTATGTTGTATGTTCGTTAGCGAATGAGCTCCGTAGGAAATAATTGATTTTATAAATTCTTACACCAGCAGAAAAATTCTAGATTTCCAATAAATTGTTGTTGTTATTATTCCAAGTAAACGTGGGCGCATCCGGGGCTAATTAGTACTTACCCCATAAAACAATATAATAATGTAAGTTCTTCGTCCCACTCAACGTTTCCACAAATAACAAATAGAGAAAGGAAAAAGGCAGATCATTAATGTGAACGTGGATTAAAATGTTCTGTTACAAAATTTTATTAAATATCGGCGATTATAAACAAAGTGTACTGGCACGTGAAATACATCAGCATCAAAAGGCAGTATTTATTTGCAATAAATAAACAGAGTCGCGTTTAAAATATTTACAGATCTTTGAAAAGGTCGCAGGCTTTTGTACATAAAGCTCAATTTTTATTACTCAATTTTATACTGTTATATTTTAGTTTTTACATTGCCAATTTTATGCAATACTCAAAGGATTATTTACTTTCCATAGAGCTTTGTGTGAGTGTTAGCAGTAGTGAAATAAATTAATTTTAAACATTTGAAAATATTTTCATGATTTAAAATTCGATAGCTTTGAATGTATAGTTTAGTTAAATGCATAAATATAACTGTAAACTACTCTACATGTCAATATTTGTATAAATCTCTCTATGACACTATGATTGAACTGAGTTTAACGATTTGTAAAAAAAAAACGCTTTATCAACTAACTATTGAAGAGAAACTTAGAATAACCGCTGACGAAACTGTAATGCAATTCATACAATACAGATTTCCTATACTATTAAAATTACCACTCAATTTAAATACACAAATAGTTTCTCTTGTAATTTAATTTTGACATGAGCGTACAAAGGTGTGACTTTAACAAAGTTGTTAGTGAGCTTACAAAAGCGTGTCTTTGGAGGGCGGTTGTTTTTAACATGTTTAGCGATGTCAATTATAAGCACTCACGATCAAAGCTTTCACAGCTGGTAATCGGTATCGCTCACACCGAGCTTTTATGTGCTAAATATTTGTTATATTTTATTTATTACTTGACTAGATGTTCGGCCAAGTTCCGACCGGGTATACATTATTTTTTGTTACCTTTTTATTGTCCTAAGGCAAGAGGAGACAAAAATAGGACATTGAAATATAGTTGTGCACTCTTTATATATAATTTTTTACACTTAACTTCCCTAACTAATAAAGCCACACCAACCAACTTATATGGTAGTCAAATATTTATTTTAAAAAAGTTTAATTGCGCAAATAAGTCTTTGGCGTGTCACACATACTGTAAATATTCATATTATTACTGTAAATATTTATATTATCGGACCGAAACGGACCGACCGGACGAATCGCTTAAAATTAATCGTCTCTAGTTCAAGCACTTGTGCGTACACTTGCAACGCAACACCTGCCAACACCTTGCTATTAGGGTTCAGAACCGGGAAATCCCGGAACCGAAAATCCCGGGAATTCCCGGTTCTTTTGTTAGTAAAATGGAACCGGGAAATAAATTTTGATTCCCGGTTCTTTCGGTTCTTTCGGGAATATTATTTAATACTACTAGTTTATCTATTACTCTTTCAAACTTCTATTCCTACTATCTAATTCATTATTTTTCTTCACTGTAAAACTCTTATTCACTGTTATTTTACTTTTCCACACTCTACTTACTGTTCAAAAGTTCAAAACTTTAATGTAAATTAAATTTAGCTAATTACATTTAGCTCCGAGCTTATAGAAAAAACGCGCGAAATACATGGTCGCGCTGTCCCTGCTTCGTGGAAGACTGCCTCTGTACACCCGATCCCTAAAAAAGGCGATCGTTCTGATCCATCCAACTACAGACCTATCGCGATTACCTCTTTACTCTCAAAAGTGATGGAAAGCATCATTAACGGCCAACTCTTGGGTTATTTGGAGGAAAACCAGTTGATCAGTGACCGACAGTATGGCTTTCGCCATGGACGGTCAGCTGGTGATCTCCTAGTTCTCTTAACCCATCGTTGGGCTACGGCAATCGAGAGTAAAGGGGAGGCCTTAGCGGTTAGTCTGGACGTTGCAAAAGCCTTCGATCGGGTGTGGCATCGGGCTCTTCTCTCGAAACTTCCAGCCTATGGACTCCCAGAGAAATTATGTAAGTGGATTGCCAGCTTTCTTACATCTCGTAGTATCCGGGTGTTGGTTGACGGTACGAGCTCTGTACTACTGCCCGTGAACGCTGGCGTCCCTCAAGGCTGCGTCCTTTCACCCACACTGTTCTTACTGCATATCAATGACATGTTACAAATCAGTAACATTCATTGCTATGCAGATGACAGTACTGGAGATGCTATATATACCGGCCGCCCAAATATTTCTCGAGAACACGTCAATACAAACCGAAACATACTTGTGTCCAATATTGAGGCTCTCCTTGGTGAAGTCTCTGAGTGGGGTCGACAAAATCTTGTCCGATTTAACCCTGACAAGACGCAAGTATGTACATTCACAGCCAAGAAAACCCCATTTCTCACAGCTCCCTTATTTGAGAACACTCCCCTAAGCATAAAGCCTAGTATCGGAATTCTTGGTGTCGATATATCTGATGACGTTCAGTTCCGCTATCATTTGGAAGGCAAAGCTACTTTAGCTTCTAAAAAAATGGGCGTCCTTAATAGAGCGAAGCAGTATTTCAGACCAGGTCATCTCTTGTTACTTTATAAAGCGCAAATACGGCCTCATATGGAATACTGCTCTCATCTCTGGGCCGGCGCCCCACAATATCAACTCCTTCCACTCGATAGCGTGCAACGAAGAGCCGTCAGAGTTATCGGCAACCGAGCACTTACCGATCGGCTGGATTCACTAGCTTTACGACGAGACGTGGCATCTTTATGTGTATTCTATCGTCTGTACAATGGGGAGTGTTCTGATGAGTTGTTTGAACTGTTACCTGCCGCAGAATTCCACCATCGTTCTGCCCGACACAAGGCAAAGTTTCATGCTCACCACTTGTTGGATGACATTTATTTTTGCTGGTTATTAATTTATTAGTCTAATAACTTTTATTTGAGGATTGAAAAGTGTGCCCTAAGGATTTTAAGATAAGTAGCTGCCTATTTTTTGCCATTTCATTGATAGTAGGTACCTAAATACTTATTTACTTACATATAAATGACAAGTAGAAAGGCTGATTGATGGTGATTTTTATTTAATTACATAATAAGACTGATGATTAAAGTCTGATTAATGCTAATGTTATTTTTTTAGATTTCTTTGAATTTACAATAAAAATACTTGAATATTTGATTGTAGTTTACTTTTGACTTGTTGTTAACACACATAACACTTGTTTAAAATTTTATAATACAAAAAACTCCCAAGTCCCGAAAATACCGAAAGAACCGGGAAATCCCGGTTCCTTTAAGGAAAAGTACCGAAATTCCCGGTTCTCAAAAAAGAGACCGGTTCCGGAAACCCTACTTGCTATACATCGGAACCTATCAAACTATCGATTACATGTCAATTATCGCGTCTTTGTCTTTATGACGGCAGCATCTTTGACCATTAGACCGGGCAAGGGCAATCAAAGGCGTCAATACTATCAGATTATATTAATTGGTTTCATATACTATGTACAAGCTGTCTAATATCAAAGGCATCGGTTGTGAAAGGGTGCAACAGTAAGGCATGTTACGTAACACTCAAAGCCATGTCTATTATGCGTTAATTAACTTAGGATATGAAATGAAATGAAATGAAATAAATTTATTTGTCCATTTTATGTTTTACAATTAATGTACGACAGTGGGTCCCAAACTAAGTGAAATACTTGTGTCTTGGGACCCTGAGTTGCGCTTCTTGGTTATATACATATGTTATGGACAGTAGAAAGTTAACAAGTAGGTAAATAATCTAATGTAATGGAAGTTAATACAATTAATAAAAATAAAAGAAAAACACAAAGTACATTATTTTGCGGTTAGCAGCACGCGTGTTCGTGATAGAGTGTGTGTGCGTTTACGTGTGTGTGTATGTGTGTGTTTACGTGTGTGTGTGTGTGTGTGTGTGTCATTGTTTGTGAGTGAAGGCATATTATAATGTGTGTCAGCTCAGTGGTCCTTTAAGTAATTGTTCGGTTTCTTCAAAAGATAGCGTAAGTAACCATTTCTTTATGACCTTCTGGCATGTGTAGTTCGATAGTAGTGTTATGTTACAATGTTTGTTGACACTATTGTATATCCGAGGAGCGGGCGACACTATTGTATATGGGCGTTCATTAATGACCATTTGGCTAATCACTGTATTCAGAGGCGGGAACTGTCCAATTATTATTTGTTTCATACGCTATTAATTAACATGTGTATTTATTGTCACAAAGCGAGTTGACAAAATATTTGGTTTTATCTTAATTTAATCACTCAGGACCAAGTTTTAGAAAACTCAAACACATATTTGTTCAATTAAACTTCTAGTTAACATAGTTTTACCACTTACCACCCCTTCGAAAAGCAGTTTCAACGGAGATGAGCCGACAAGAAACGTCGCTCTTTTATTTTTATTTTTTTTTTGAGAATAGGGAAGCGTTTGACCACAATCTCGCCAGCTGTTACGCTGAGGTGTGATCTAAGATCGTACGCGCTTCCCTAGAAGGTACCTGTTCACTCTACGCTTGAAAAAATCATGTCAATTTTGAATATTAACCACAAGCAAGTAAATTTAAACACGAAATTAATGACAATGTGCAAATATACATCCACTTGTTTGATTGATTACTGCGTGATAACAATAGACGATCTACGGAGACAAATACTCAATAGCAATTAAGGAAACGGTCACACCTTGCGTCACGTCTAACAATAGACAAAGGTCCACAGCCACATATTGGAGATGCGTTGAATGTTGGTCTCTAGGTATCTTGAAATAAATGAGACTATTAAGGGAATGATTCGGAAAGTTTTGACACAAATGCGATACTAGGTATACATATAAAGATATTATATTGCAATTAACCTAAAAAAAACCGGCCAAGTGCGAGTCGGGCTCGCGCACAAAGGGTTCCGTAGCAGCAAATATAATAAATTACAGTTAAATCAACCTATCTCAAAAACTATAAGAGATACTTTGATCAAACCAAAAATCGTTGAAAGAGTTAATTAGCATGCATCACCTCTATTTTTTTTAGAATTTTATACCCCGTAGTTATAAAAATAGAGGGGGGGGGACATACTTTTTACGACTTTGAGAGCTGATATCTCAAAAACCGTTCACTTTAAGAAAAATGTTTTTTAGAAAACTTTATATCATTTTAAAAGACCTTTCCATTGATACCCCACACGGGTATGTACATCGAAAAAAAAAATTTCATCCCTCAGTTACATGTATGGGGGGCCCCACCCCCAATTCTTTTTTTTACTATTTAGTGTCATATTTTTGTAGCGGTTCATACAACACATATTCCCATCAAATTTCATCACTGTAGTACTTATAGTTTCCGAGTAAATCGGCTGTGACAGACGGACAGACGGACAGACGGACAGACGGACATGACGAAACTATAAGGGTTCCGTTTTTGCCATTTTGGCTACGGAACCCTAATAAAAGTGTTATAAGTAGGATAAGGATGTTGTTAATGATAAAGTTGCTATGAATGTGTTGATATCGTTTTTATATACATATAAATTAATTGCTTTTGTTAATTGATATTTTGTCTGAAACAAATGAGATTATTATGAAACTATAAAGTTATAAACAACGTAAATATCTATTATATAGTGAATATAAATGTGGGCGAGCAATAAGGAAGTGTGTCAAGAAGATAGAGGATTGTTCGTCGGTACATTCGTGTCATATTCTCTGCTGTATGAAATCAATCGAGCAAAAGAATATTAGTCCGGGATACATCGCCCATTTTTGCAAGTGATTACTATCAAGCTAATTTTTCGTGAGTAGCTTTATTTTGATGAGATGCCCAATAATTTCATGTATGAAACTCTCGATTGTGGTAGCTACCAGAGGAAACAAGGATAAAATATTTTGATTTGATGGTTCTCAAATATTTATTACTAACTGAATGTTTTTTTTTTCTTCAATCTCAAGATAATTATCTAAATTATTCGAAAAAATATTTGTCCTACAAAATCTATGGTTTGATCAAAGAGTCCCCCTTTCCAATGTGTATCGATAACGAAGTCATCATAAATGATTACTAACCAGCTGATTTTTTTATTTTCACTTATTTAATACTTATATAATTCAACAGACATATTGTCCTACAAATTGCGTAATAAATATTTGAGAACCGTCAAATCAAAAATTTTTATCCTTGTTACCTCTGTAAGCTACCACAATCGAGAGTTTCGTACATGAAATTATTGGGCATCTCATCAAAATAAAGCTACTCACGAAAAATTAGCTTGATAGTAATCACTTGCAAAAATGGGCGATGTATCCCGGACTATATGTGACACGAACATTTTCCAACTAAACACGTTCTTAAATGTATATTAAAATTTTTAAGTTGCTATTTTAATATACGAAATATTCAATTCATCACAAGGCAGCGTTTCTATGAAACAATGTTATTCAACTTCTAGTTAAATACGACTGAAGAGACAAATCCGTACTCTAGGATAGCAACTAGAATCTAGTAGCTATCCTAGACTACCGATTTGTGTTAACCTCAACTTTCCGCTCTCCTGCGAATCCCGGTATTACAATATACAATCTTGCCGTTTCCGCTTCTTCAGCATACACTACTGCGACAACGAAGCGAAGCGATACCGGGAAAGCTAGTAAACACTTTGTAGAATTACTTGGTATTAATTAAATCTATATATATAACCCTGAAATCAAGTATTAGATATTGTGCTACAATTTTTCCGAGAAACATCCAATTATAGCTGCAATAATAACAGTGTAGTTATGTGAACTAAAGCATGGATGATAGAGACATTGTTTTTAACACTTTTCGTCCACGTAAGATCCACAAAATAATAGACGAAAAATTAATAAAGAATGAATAAAATAATGCTATAGCCATAACACTGTTATAGTCAAAATCCCCCAACGAAGCATTTCGAATATTATTTTTGCACCAACAGTTTGCCCAAAGAGAAGGAATATTATATTGGACAGATAACGTGATTTATAGGATATACCTACCGAGGCTCAAAAACGAAACCTTTATAGGATCAGTTATTTGTAAGCCAATCTAACTGCCACGATCCTTCCTTTCAGAAGCCGATTGAGAGATCTAGTTTTAAAGGGAAATTTATATCGCATTTTTCCATTTTTTACTCGTTCAACGCGACGACTTTCATAGGATTTTCATTTTGCATCGGAAACGTATGTAGTTAAATATACGTTATTTATTCAATTTTTTGAACAAAATTGAATTAGCTCTTCCAAATTTCTCGATGTAATCCGCAACATAGTCCCGCCGCTCGTCAAACCAACTTCTCGTTTGTTTACAATATTGAAAATTATCTTAGCTCGAACCTTGCCTTTTAATTAAAAATAAACACAAAACTTTTAACAATGCGCGAACTCTGGAGCGTACATTAAGTTTTTCGACACTGCAACCTAAGACGACTAACTAACTCCAAACTATCATTATACCTCTTCAAAATTGAACGAGTCGTGAGTCCTGAGGCAGCTGCCAAGAACATCATATTTACGGCGCAGTTTCACGCTGGGAGTTATATTTTGTGCCCGTGTATATTTTCCATTTCATAAGATGGATTGCAGCATATGTAAGATTTATATTTTTTACATTTTATAGCCAAAAACTTTGCGAAGATCTCTAAATGTAAAAACAATGTCCGCTTCGGATATGTGGCAGATGGATTTCATACTTGATTTTGTGATTGATTTTTTCCATCGGAAAAATATATTTTTCAATAGAAGAAAGCACTTATTAAGGGCACCGGTAGGTAAACAACTACGTAGGAGTGAACAATACTAAGAAATTTCTGACCTCCATCCTCATTATAAGGTATAAAAGGAAATCCTAATTAAAAATATCTCGTTATCGAGTGTCGTTTAATGATGAAACAATAAAATATTGCGAACAAACAAATATGTTTAGCAAACTGAAATATGTACGTCAAAGCGGGAATATTACATTGTTTAAAGCTTCACGCGTCCTACGTACATTGTTTGCTCGTAACTAAATCAGTATGTTATAGTTGGACGCGTGAGGGGTTAATAAAACATTATAAACAGCATACAGTAATATCTGTCCACATTCATTACTGAGAATCGAGTGTACATTTTCGTAGCTGCTAAGAGCGAGGATGTTTGTATTGAGCATACTCCGCTTTCCGAATAGACCTTGTACCAAAGTATACTTCGAGGAACGAACTTCACAAATTTGTTAACATTTACGCTTATTTATCGAGTTAGGTGAAAATCCTTCACCGACGAGCACATGTGCACACTGTTTTTGTTCCCGACCCTTTTGTTCCTTGGACGATTTGCTATTTGAATGACGATTGTAAATACAATAAACTGGGAATAGTCTCCACTGGTACGTGTATAATGCGCGTAAGGTCATTAGTGGTATCAGTTTTGAATAGATATTACACAATGGAAAAGCAGTGCACTGTTTTTAGGGTGTCGATATTGAAACCTATCTTCCGCCCGCGGCTTTAATCACACACAGAGTGCACGTTATTACACGACACCAGTCAATTTTAATTTCGTGAAATCCCTATCGTTCCCCAATGTTCATTTTATTTACAACACTTCGTATAAAATCGTTGTGTTGTACAGGCGTGAAAATATATCAGAGAGAAAGAGAATATGGATTTACAATATTACTTTTGTTTAAATATTAGTTAACAAAGTGGCTTTACTGATTGATATTTTAAGCGGCTTTCAGTGTCCCCTGAAAGAATTAGAAAAAAACAACTGCTCTCCTAGCAGAGGCGGAAGTAAACTAATTTTTACAATTTTCCTATGTTCACAGGAAAAATTCTAAACAAGAAATCAATCCCGGTGTTTCGCTTTGTTTATCGGGGAAGTCACAAAGCGTACAGCAATCCGATTAAACACTATATAAACTAACAAACTTGAAAGCCAATTACTGGCTTACATTTTACCGTTTACACGTTTTCATTTACGGCGAGAGTTTATCTTATGAAAAAGATTATTCCAACAATATTAATATAACGATCGGGATTCCATACCGAGTTAATTGTTTCAATGTTTGACCTGGCATCACGCGAATTTTATTGATAGTTACAATAGCGGATTTTTTGTGATAGCAAGGTTACGTTCAATATTCATATTCAAACCTTCAAACATTTCTTGCGTAGCTGGCGTTCGTAGACATACTACGGTGTAGCAGACTAAGATAAGACCATATTATACCTGCATACGTACAAATTACTGTGAATGTGATGAGAAAGTGTCTTTATTTAATTCTTTGATTATCCAACTTTACGATGCACATGCCCCACTCCGCCCTGTTAAGTTAAAACACTTACCAGCCCCGTGGATGACAGATGACCGTAAAAAACTGTTACGAAAGAAGGCGCGGGCAAAGTCTAAATTAAAATTGTCAAATTCGGATTCCAATCGGGAAAAATTTATTTTGATTCGAAATCGCTGCAATACGCTATGTAGGGATGCACAACGCCAGTACTTTGCCAAATCTATTGATAACGGTGACCCGTCGAAAATGTGGAAATTCTTCAGATCCCTTGGACTTGGCAAATCTCCCCTTAATTCTGTTCCTAGTACAGTCCATGTCAATGACCTTATTTCTCACTTTTCTAATCCCTCTTCTGATTTCCTTCCCACCTTAAAATCTAGTACCCTAAGCTGTCTTAACACCTTACCTCTCCCCAGCTCTCCTTCTTTCGCATTCCGTCAGTTCACCGAGTGCAGTGTTAAGAAGAGCGTGTTGTCAATTACCTCGAAGTCTGTTGGTAGTGACTGTATTGGTCGAAGCATGATCATTCCAATCCTTACAATCATTAATCCTGTCATTACCCATATCCTAAATTCCTCCATTTCTACAGGAAAGTTTCCTAGTGATTGGAAAAATGCCCATATTCTCCCTCTCCCTAAAAACCCGAATCCTTCAACTCCGTCTGATTTCCGCCCCATAGCTATCCTCCCTTTCCTATCCAAGGTTCTCGAGCGGTTGGTTCAAGAACAACTGAGCATTTTCCTAAATCATCACCAACTCCTAAATCCTTTCCAGTCTGGATTTCGACCAGGACACAGCACGACCACTGCCTTAATTAAAATTACTGACGACATCCGACGAGGTTTCGACAACAAAAAGCTCACCATACTCACGCTGATTGATTTCAGTAACGCGTTCAATAGCGTCGATCATGACGTACTGCTGGCAGTGCTGCGCTCTCTTAACTTATCCTCCTCGGCTACTGACTGGTTACAAAGCTACTTAGAGGGACGTCGGCAGCGTGTACTAATTGAGGAAGTTTCTTCAACATGGTGCAATGTTTCTGCTGGCGTTCCTCAAGGTGGCGTATTGTCTCCCCTCCTTTTTTCCATTTTTATAAACTCCATTTCCAAGGACATTGTGTCATCTTACCACATGTATGCGGACGATTTCCAATTATATAAGCACGCGTCACTTCTTGAACTACCTGAAGCGATTTTCCAAGTTAACGCTGACCTCGCAGCAATAGTCAGATGGAGCAAAAGTCATGGTTTAACAGTTAATCCAATTAAAACCAAGGTTATCATATTCGGAAGTAGGCAATTAGTCTCAAAAATTGACTGGACCAATTTACCGAACGTTGTCGTTGATGGTGTTCTCATCCCTTATAGTACTCAGGTAAAAAATCTTGGTCTAACTCTGGATCAAACTTTTTCCTGGGATGAACAAATAAAGCAGGTACAAAAAAGGGTTTTTTCTTCTGCCTTTTCTTTACGGCGCTTGCGCAACTTTCTTCCAGTCACATCCAAAATTACCTTAGCTCAATCCCTTCTCCTTCCTCTCCTTGACTTTTCTGACTCCTGCTATCCTGATATTCGTCAATATCAACTTGACACCCTTGAGAAGCTCCAAAATTTCTGTATCAGATTCATATTCGGACTCCGTAAATTTGACCATGTCTCTGAATACAGGAAAAGGCTTAAGTGGCTTCCTATCCGTTATCGCCGGGATACCCATCTGCTGCATCTTCTATACTGTATTCTGTTTAGCCCTAAGACACCTTCTTACTTAAAGGATAACTTCGATTATTTAAGCTCTAGTCATACTCTCTCTCTTCGTTCTTCCAACTTGTTATTGCTCAGCACCCCTTTCCATCATTCTAAATTTTTTAACAATTCTTTCACAGTCCGGGCTATTCAACTATGGAATACTTTACCAGAAAGTATTAGACGTGCTCAAACGCTCAGCTCTTTTAAAGTATTGCTAAAAGATCACTACTTTTCCTTGCTATAGTTTTTTTTTTTATTATCATCCTTTTTTTTCCTTACTTTATGTTTTGCTTGCTGACGTCATCAAATATTGTTTTTTATAAATTTATTGTCTTTGTGCTATAGTATATGTATGTTTATGTATTCTATTTATATAATATGTATGTATATGTTTATTATATATCATATGTATGTATATGTGTATTTTATTTATTTGTATTATAATTTTATTTATTTATTGGGTATAATTATTATCATTATTTTTTTTTCTCTTCTTTTTGCACTATCCCATTAACATCATACATTTCCTTTCCCATCAGGTTGCCTGGTAGAGATTGCTGCTTAGCAATAAGGCCGCCTCTTGTACAAACTATGCCTTCCTTTTGTATTTTAATGTTATTTTTGTCCTAATTTTGTTTGTGCAATAAAGTGTTATAAATAAATATAAATAAATAAATTACATAATACATAAACATTGTCTACAAGGGACCTCTCATAGATAACCAAACTTCAGATTTGCAAATAATAAAGTACCGTCTGAGTTTCATCCAAGTGTAACCACTTGACAATGGATCTTACAAGACAAGAGTACATTTCTCATATGAAATATGCTACAAATTTACCCTGAACGGAAACCAGCCAAGTGTATGAATTTGCAGTATGATTTTATTATCATGTTATCTATTTAAGTTGAGTACGATATGATGGCTCTCAGGGCGCACGATGAATCGACGAGTGCTGTTGCGAGCGAGGTTGTTTATGAAATTCTCAAAAAAAAATGTTCTTACAGAACAAATCGCTAAACATACAACAACACAATAGTTGGAACTAGTGGTACTTTAGTTCTTGGAATAAATGCGGCTTCGACACGCATTGTTAATCCACATATCCACCTTTTACATGATATCGTTATATTCTTTTTACATGTTTTTATGTATCATTTTGATAAGCCCATGTTTGTTTTATTAATCTGGTTTTGTGATAGTTACCTCGAACAGCTCGTTACGAACAGATAGCGCCACCGAATATACTATTAATATTTTTACGTCATACTTTTAACGATCCATCCATCGATACATTAATTAAAGAGTTATAAATAAAGCAAAAATCAACATCGGATAATTGGGAAACAAAAAGTCTATTTAACCCTGAATCTGTAATTTCACGATGCTAGAACAAACGATCGTATTTACAAAAACAACAATAAAAACGTTCCGAATCATCCAATTACCGAATATCCAAGTGTAATGCAATTGTAGGCCCAGTTGTCGACGAATGTGCGGTTTGGAAAACCTGATATTATATGAACTCTATTTAGAAGCACATATTTAAAAACCCTTTAATAAAGTGCAGTTATGCCGAATTTTGACTAGAAATTATCTAGAAGAATACTTGTAATATTTATCGATTTCTCTGTCTAAAATTCTTTATCTAATTTCAAAAACTAAGTAGGGACCTATTAGTATTAAGGACGACTTTAATTAATACGTAAATAGATTTATAAAGATAGATATTATTTTCTTCATAGCCTTCGATGTAATCTATTTAAACTCCTAGGTACAAAAATCTTTTAAATTTCTCACAGAAAAAGCTGGTCGTTTCATCTGTTAGTCAAGAGTTCGCAAACATGATTAACGCTCCAAAACTGTAAGATTCGATTTTGCAAACAATGTACGATTTTTCTTCAGAATTACTCAATAGTATTACATCTGCACTATTGAATGAACACACCCGATATTACAAATACCGAATACTAATATTTAGCTGCACAGTCATCTACTGTTGTGTTTCCCTTCAGTAAACCAAACACACAAATCATGTATAAATATATTCGGATATCTCCGGAACTTGAAAAACTAGAACCTGCCGTATTGCAGGCAGACGATATCCAGCGATGGATGTAAATCTACCCTTGTACTGTGAATTTCCGAGAACGTCTTTCGATCATTTAATATTGCGCTCTATTGAGAATGCAAACAGCTTATTACCTATATTCAATGTCGATTTTTAATATCGCCGCTCTCAAAAAGTAAAAAGCATTTATCTCGCTGTAAAAAGTCGTTTCTCGTCGTTTTCAAAGATATATTTTGCCTACTATATTTATCATCAACGATTTCAAATTACACTGTTATTTACATGCCGTCCTTTTAAAATATTTGCGGGGAAAATCCTTTAACATTATAGTTCATATTGTAATCCTTTGATTATACGTGGAAGTCCATACGTTACGTTCACTAATATGAACCTTATAAAGTAAAATCCTGTAGAGAATTATTTAATTTGTAGATTATTTTGAAAATAATTATATTAAATAACTTTCAATTAATATAGATAAATTTTAATAGAGAATATTATTAATTCGTCGAAGAGTACGTGTTTAATAATTAAATTTGAATTCAATCACTCGTTGTTTTATATTTTCATGCAATAACGTACATTAATTAATGGTAAATACCTCTTCAATTAAACTACCTACATTTTTTTTTTTCAAATTTTAAAATGATCCGTAAATACGCCGTAATCTAAGTGGAGACAACGGATTTAACGTCGTTCTTGAATTCTAAGCGGTGTAACCAATACCATGTTCTTTTATTTAATGAGAGGGTAAGATATTTATAAATCACTTGTAATAATCATCTCCAATCAAATATATTAAACAAATGAGGATATAATTTAGCGCATAAAATACCTTTAAGTGTACTGCAGAATCATCATTAACCAGTTGCGCCTTGCCTACACGTTCACAGCTAATCTACGCACTCAGTTATATATAATTGAAATATTCACATAATTTAAACCACATTGATAAGACGAAGCCAAAAAACAACAAATTATACGCTCCTCTGAACGCAAACACATAATGTTTCAACGTTACGTTATTAATAACTAAATTGAAGTGAACTATAAATTTCTGGGCAATCGCTTACATTCTAGTTGAATTCAGCTCATTGAATTGAACCTATCATTAGCCAAGAAAAAACTATAAATGATGCTCTAATTGTCTTTAATTTTTTATTTTATTTTGTACAATTCTATTACATTGTAACTTGCATATGGGAACACAATATTTCCTGAAATAAAACAATTTTATTTTTTTTTTTTATTTTTTTTTTATTATGCCTCAATTTATTTTAATATCTACCCAAAAACATTAAACTACGCAAAATTATAACCACTTGACACTTTTTAACAGGCTTTGATTAGATTAATCTATCATTGTATGTAACCATCTTCTTTAGACTATTTTGATCCTCTTTAATCGGACAAAATTAATTCAAACTTTGAACACGTAAGTATTATCTTAATATCCTGAATAAAATCTAAATATAGTTTCAGAAAAATATTTTTTACTTTATAGTCGATTTTATCATTACAGCTTTTTAGATTTATTTTACTACATTTATGATAACTGAAGTGTATCTTCCACGTTTAAGTCTTGCTAGGTAAAACCTTGTGTCTTCAAATTGTATTAATTCAGAAAACATCTTCACAGGGCTCTAATAAATAAGGTTATTTTAATAAAGACGTCGCATGTATAAAGGCTCGGGGGTGAGGTGATCTAATTAAAGCCACAACTGCATAGAGGCAGTCTCAAAGCATCATCAACAAGTAATTTTATCAAACGATACGTAGACATATTCTATAACTTAAGTGTTTCGCAATACATAATATTACATTGTAAATGTTCATACAAAAACATAACATTTGATTGTCTGTAAGAAATTTGATTCGAAGCGTTAATTGATATGTATTTTGATATACG
Source organism: Colias nastes (assembly GCA_907164665.1). Classification (NCBI taxonomy): domain Eukaryota; kingdom Metazoa; phylum Arthropoda; class Insecta; order Lepidoptera; family Pieridae; genus Colias; species Colias nastes. The sequence continues at coordinate 14,546 of CAJQZM010037152.1, read as the reverse complement.
TAGTTATCTTTACCCTTAGGCTTTCGATACTATATTAATTATATCTTCGCAGTTTTTTCGAACTTTTAAATTACTTCAGTAATTCTGCGAATTCGTATCCAAACATCAAATGTTATTTATTCAGACATATTCGAGCAATTAAAGTAGCGCAAGAAATAATATTACTTTGTTCGATGTAAAATTCTGAACAACTTTTCGTTTAAATTGCATATATCTCCTCGACCTAAAATTTACTATAACGGAATAAAATTTAATCAAAGCTTTCTATCAGAATGATATCAACTGTGAAATCGCAGTTTTATCCTTATAAATGGATATTTCAATAAATTTTATTTATTTCTATTTCCCAACATCCATCACCATTTAGTTAAACCGGATCAGACGACCTATTCACGGACGCGCCGTCGGAAAACTTTGTCAAACTTGAGTCAATGTTTCAACTAACGCCGTAGTTCGAAACGCACGTGAAACAATATTCAAATTGATTAGCGTACAAATACATTATTATAGTTCGATTGTGATAACTGAACCCCTTCTTACAAACATAATTAGATACTGATTAATTAAAACAGTCTTTCGCCGTTTTCTCTTTCAAGATATTTAGCTGGAAGAAAGAAATATCAGTTTCGTTCAGTTTCAGCATTGATTAATAAATACTGGTGTAAGAGATAGGATTTTTTCTATTTATATTAATTACCTTTCGTCAGCGAACACTTATTGGAATAGCTTTCTCTTTGTTAACTTCTAATAGAACGCTTTGCAATAGATAAGATGGATGTAAAAGCTAGGCGTATTTGTATCCGTCTTCACGTAAAAAGCATTTGAAATTAAAATCAGCGCAACAGCCGAATATTAGTATTCCTAACATATTTCGGGCATGGAGATATTATTCAAAATATATCTAAAATAGCACAAATATCAATACAAACTATTATCGGCTTAAAATAGAATCATACACCATAGTACTCTCGACTCTCCAACAACAAATACATGTACTCGTATTGCATAGTGGGTATTTGTTGCTATCAGCTAATCCGCCTGTTCCATATATGTATGGAACAGGCGGATTATTTCGAAGTATGCTTCGACAGTTTAAAATAAAACAAAACAGGCATTAACATCCACACATCTAGCATACAGTGTAGTGTGTGCCCGTAACATAAGTAGGTAACCCTTTGAAACGGGCGCGGATTAAATTTTTGGTGGCGTTTTTCGAATCCGTGTATTGGAAATATTGTAATGAAAACCTGTCAGACACGTTAGAAAAATGTGCGGCCATGTAAGGAAAATATTTGTTGGATGGGTGTTTATTTCAGCGTAAAATGTTTGCTGTTTAGTGGTGAGGTCGAGCTTAGAGCGCATACCGTGGAAACCGCATTCGTTCTGTCAGTAAATCGGCCGGAATCGGAAAGGATCATTTCAGTGGATTCGCTTGTTTAACTCGTTTGCTTCCTCTTTGTTTGATTTTGCTTATAGCGCTTTCGGAACATTATGTTTGTTGTTGATGTTAGATCGATTAACATTTTGTACTGTTTATCTACTATATAAAAATAAGTCGGGTTTTCCTTCCTGACGCTATAACTCCAGAACGCACGAACCGATTTCTACGGTTTTGCATTCGTTGGAAAGGTCTCGGGCTCCGTGAGGTTTATAGCAAAGAAAAGGTGTCTCTGGTGCGAAACGGAGTTCGCCAGGTTTGCTAGTAATTATTAAGAATGTATAGTGAGTTATTAAAGTTTTCCTAATAGTAATTCTAATTTAAATAAGTAGAAACCATAAAACCAATATCGCTCATAAATTAAACAATTAAAAAACGAAATGTACAAGAATTGTGATGTTACAATTCATGCAATTGATCACAAATGTCACGTCAACTGAATTTTCACAAATAAAATCGAAGTTTGAGTGTCGAATTAGTCGTCCAACATTCATGAATGCAAACACAATGCCCACAGATTGTCAAAGAAAAATTTTCCCAGCACGTTTCAGTGTAAACCGATGGCGCATAAGAAAAGAGCTTGCAAACAAAGTTAGACGCGCAAGACGTCGGCCCGCGACGCTATTAGAGACCTTCCTCTCGGCTGACCGACACCTTTTTTTAGTGGAGGTATCTTGCATAAGATACCAAACGTTCTCAGGGAGAGAACTGTGGGTTATGTCGAATTCTAACCGACTAAAACCCCTTAACCGAACGTACCGAGAGACCGCTACCTCGTTATCTACCTCGTTCCCCGCCTAAGCTCACCGGCGTACACTTACGAATATACTACTTCACACTATTACCAAATGCTTTAATTAGTGGTATCCAGAATTACCGAACATAACTATAGGAACTACCGCTAAGGAGCTACTACATTTATTCAATTTTTTCACAATGACTTATGTTAAAGCGTACGCGGTCGGTTTAACCATTAACATTGTGTAAACTAATATAAATAAAGAGGAAAAACTGTCGTATGGTCAACCCGGGACAAGCGGCCGTTTAAATATATTTTAATTACATCCTTTATACAAATTGTAATGAGCAAAACACAAAGAGAGCCGGGAGTGGAAATAAATCGCTTATCTTGTTCCAAGTAATGAAATACAACCGCAATATTAATCGAAGTCATGTGCAATCAACATGCCCGTTTTTACATGAGAAAATCAATTTCTCTCTTTCGGCACAGACATTATCTATTATCTTTTCAAGACAAAAAACTGAGTAGTCGTAACTGATATCTAAACTGCAAACTGCAAAACTGATAGATAAATAATGAATTAGTTCGCGTTTATTATAATTGTCGTACTAGGTACCCGAAAAACTATACATTTCCATATTGCAATACTATTACGTTCAAAACAATATAGCGATAAATTTTCTAACAAACATAATACACCATAAATGAATGCATGGAAAATACGGATCATTAGTCGATCGTTAAAGTTATCGACGCTTGCCGCAACTTGTTACGGCAGTCCTTTGTGGCTGTTCATTTCGGTGCATGAAGATTATTTCGGCAGAGGAGATAAGCTTCGTGTACTTATTTTTTATTTTATTTATTTAACATATTTCTTACATGATATAATTTACATTAATGATGCAATCATAAACTCATTCAAGTTTTTCTGTGCACCATAAGCCCACAAACCGCTACATATGTTTTGAGTTTTCATACTTATTGTTAGTTCTTAATCCTAATGAGGGAACGTATAAAAATTTTTAGTGACGAGCGACATCGGTAATCTTGCTTGCTTCTATTTAGTTAGATAGATGGAATATATTGTAAAGGAATATAATCCGAAACGGTGGAATGTGATAAGTTTTAATTACGCAAAGTTAAGGTTATGTTCTGATTATAACTGTCGTCTAAATGCCAGTAAATGTAATCGTTTTTGACTAGATCTTAATTTCTTAAGTTTTTTGACTAGATAATCAAATCATTAATTAATTTAAATATGAAAAGTTTCCTTATTTCTAAACATAGTGTTAAAAATAGATATACGAATATGTTAATCAAAGTACACATTTATTTCTATATTTATTAAAAGGATTACCTATATTTTTGAGAAAAATAGCCTTAGATCATTAAAGAAAATAGCCAATGCCAATGTGCTAACACGCGATTTTCCAAAATGTAAGCAATAAAAATAACAAAGTACAAGAACATTTTAAGAGGCCGTATCGCTTTTTAGAGTGATTTTGACTTGTTTCTTTAATTCTTTAGGAGCTCGTTTAAAAAAACTATCTACTATGTTTTATGAAAGTAATGGTATAATTTAAAATTCTCTAGAATATTCGATTATATAGATCTGCCGTAACAACGTTTGCGCTCCCGTATATAATCGAAAATTCTAAAGAACTTTAAATTATTCCATTTCTGTCATAAAACATATAATATGTATTTTTTTTATTGCAAATTTTTAAGCATTAACCTATCATTTAGTGTGTATTTTTTATTTTTGAAGTGAAACTTCTTTATCGGGGGTGGACAAAAATTTTGTGTGACATTTTTTGCGTTACGCCGCGCGCGTGACATTTTTGCGTTACGCCGTACTCGTGACATTTTTACGCGCCAACTTTTTCTTATCCCTACCACGCGTGATTCGACGTATACTTTCTCCAGCGGAGTAGGGATAGCGTATCGTTTTAACGTACGTCCTACCACTTTACTTGACCGTTTTTCTATTGCACTCGTATTTATTTCCAACGCTCTATAGTGACGTGATAATATTATATTAAAGTGATCAGCACAATCAAAGTGTTTATTTTAATTCTAATTCCAGTGAATTTCAAAAAAAAGTAAGTAATTACATATCTTTTTCTAATACTTAGGTGTAATTATGGTATTTATTTTTCTAAGTTATTTAAAATTAACCTCACTTTTTGATTGTATTTTTCAATTTTTTCAATTTTATTATAATATGTATAGATACACTAACACGTGGGTGGAATTATGTATAAATTTTTTCTAATACTTGAATGTTATTGTGGTACATATTTATTTTTCTAATTCTAAAATATTTACAGTTATTCTCAGTTTTTGATTGAATTTTTTAAAACACCAACACGTGGGCGTGATCATGTTATTTATTTTTCAAGTTATTTAAGCTTAACCTCTGTCTTAATATGTATATATTATGTACTATGTGCGTCATTAATTTCTGACTGTTTCGAGATTTGGTGCAAAATAAAACAGTGTGTAAATAAAATTAAACAATTGAGTAAAAGTATAATTTCATAGATAACACGTTGAGAAGTTCCCTGTATAAATATATATACATATCTTGTATAAATACATACATAATATGCCTATAGATCTTTACTCAATTGTTTTATTTTATTGATTTTTTACAAATTTTATTTACACACTATTTTATTTTGCACCAAATTTCGAAACAGTCAGAAATTAATGACGCACATATTATATATACGTTTTAATATAGAATATTTTTTATTTTACAACCTTTACAACTTGATCATTAGGAATTTATTACCTCTATTGTTCGAACAAAAATAAGTTACCGACTTTAAGAACGTGCCGACAATGTAAGTACACTATTGTTTCTTAGAAAACATTTTAGGAGTATACGATAATAAATCTATGACTCACGTAAACACGTGTTTGCTTGATTGGTGTCAGGTGTTCAATTATAATTTTATGAATTCAAAATTTATAAGAATAAACCTCAAACTCTCTGTCCAATCAAAATCCGCCTAAGTCGAAATCCTTTATAAGCTGAAAACGGCAGTGGCCGGCGTAAATATTCAAATAGGTAGCGAGGAGCGAAGCGACGAGCATCTTAGGTTAACTTTTGAACTACCGCACGAGCC
>CAJQZM010037151.1:29277-40689 GCA_907164665.1 Colias nastes | reverse complement strand
ATTTAGTCCTGAGGCACTTTTTTTTACCTACACTGCACCTTTTTTTACTTCAAGAAATGTGTATCCAAAGATTAACTAATCCTACTAATATTATAAATGTGAAAGTTTGTGAGGATGTGTGTGTGTGTGAGTCTGTTACTCTTTCACGCAAATACTACTGAACCGATTACTATGAAATTTAGCAAACATATAGAGGGTAACTTGGATTAATACATAGGATAGGTTTTATCGGGAAATCTCACGGGAACGGAAACTATGCGGGTTTTTCTTTGAAAGCGTGGGCAAAGCCGCGGGTGGAAAGCTAGTTCATAATATAGCCACTAAAACAATACTAAAACTACAATGATAACCAAAATTTTATTGAATATTTTTATGCACAAAACTAAGGGCGGCCATACACGGACCGCTTCATGCAGTCAACTGCGCGGTTTGTAGCAACAGCTAGAGTAGTCAACGACCGACTGCTCAAGCAGTCCGTGTACGTCGCTCAGCCGTTAACTGCTTGAGCCGCCTGTATACTTGTGTATTTGCACTTGCTGTGGCTTTCTAGAAGAAACTAAATTTATTTAGAAGATGTTCTAATTTGAAATGGTTATTGGTATAATTTGCCATTTGATTGAATGACTAGTGCCTTCATTGAATGACAATATTTATTTGAATCATCAAGTTGTTAAATCTGTAACTTTCAACTAACTCGTTGAATTGAGTGATACTTGTTAAATTAATGTTTGGGCTGGTAATTCAATTGAACTCATTGTCGTCATTTAATGAACGCGCTACTCTTTATACAAATAGCAGACTCAACCTGATGACGGCGACATAACTATCACAACTTTCTTTATTATTTATATTTTAAATATGGTTTGTATACATAACACAGCATGTATGTAAGTATATTGTAAGTAACAATCAACTGCAATTAAATTTAATTATTCATTCTTGTACTTCTTTTATAATTGCAAATATCGAGTATTTAACAGGCTTGAATGATTTAAAATACTAATCCGTACTAACCTGTTCCCAGGGATGTTCTTTTAGCCTCCTTTCTTTCAAGGACATTGTTGTAGTTCTCCAGAATTTCTAACCTTTGTCGCAGTAAAAACTCTTCCTCGGACGAAATATCTGATAGATCATCTAGCTCATCTACAATTTCACCCTCTTCCCTTTCAGACTCCATATTTTCGGGCTGCATTTCTACACAAGCCATGGCTAATACCTATTTATCACTTTCACCTTTTGTCAGTCAGCAAATATGACACTGGAAACAAGTTCCTTTATAACATGGTTTGTAACTGAAATAAATGTTTATCAGTAATAAATAAAACGCTTTGGTAACTCATGCTTTATGTTCAACATGGTATAAAAGTTAAGAAGTAACGATTAGTATGAGCATTGAACAAATAAAATAAGAAAACGTTATGAGCACTATGCGATCCAATGAAAATTGCAATAAAAATGTCAGAATTCAGATTGTGCAATGTGACCATAGATTATACAAATGTGACATTTCTGCCTTCTTAAAATTTATGGATTTGTCAAAGACTATAGACAGTGAGATGTCCACGAAAAAATGTGTCGATGTTCGATATGATCGATATCGATAATGTGGTATTTTCATAATTTTGATTCTAGCTAGTATCTTCGAAGAGTTATGTCACCTTATATTATTGTAGTGGCCCAGCCGCACACGTTCGGTTACTGAGTTACATTACAGCACAATAATTAAAGTGGTATTGTTTTATTGTAGTCTTAACTCATAGAAACTTTACATACAAATAGAGAAAATGCTTGAAAAACGAACTGTATAAGTAAGTGTCCTGATACATATTTTTCTAATGATGATACGCTACCTAATTTAAAGTATGTAAAAATAAACTAATACTGTACCCTGTACATATTTTAATATTAAGTAAACGTTAAATTATTGTAAACACCGTTAGTTATAATTTTCATTCTAGCTAATAATAATATAATCTTTATCGTAATGTAGCCCTATCTCTTACGTGCTTGAGGGTTTCACTATAAGTCTTAAATTTAATTAGTTTTTACCGACATAATATAATTCATGAGATACATTCATACATTCATCAGGTACAAACAAAATTCATCGTCACCCTATGTTACGTCCCGGCCTTAGCAGCAAGCTGCTGACTACGCCGTTCGCATGGGAACGGGATGCGAGCGTAGTTTTGCTATGTTAGTTTTTTAAGATTTCTTTAGAATAATTATTCATATTGTATAATGATTCTCTAACTCCGGTCTGCACCGAGCAGACGTGGTTGTAAAGTTTCATTTTAATAATTAAAATGAAGTTATGAAGTAAATCTGCCTGGGCCTCCGGCTGTGGGGCTCGTCATTCCCACGTAAACAAAGCGTAAACATCAATATTTTATTGGATGAGTTGTCAAACAAAATGTTAGAAAAGGACCATTTACCATTGAGAGACCTCTCGCTCGAAACGCTTTTGGTTAGCTTCCGGCTTCCGCATTATGAAGAAAAATCAACCCTTAGCATATAGAAATATATTTTATTTTATCAAAACAAAATTAAATACGTGTTGGTGCACTGTCTAGAGTCTAGACAGATACTATAGAGTCTGTCAAGCGAGTCGAGTCCACAACCCTTTTACTGATTTCTTATAATGGCAATACTATGATCTGTCAAACAGATTGTCACAAATTCTGTTGTAACCTCGTAATAATCCTGTTTTTGTTGAGTTTTTAATGTTATAATGCCGAAACCTATTAAAAGTAGTGTCAGGAGCTTGTTGTTTACAATGATTAATAAATATAATCATGTATAGAGTGAATCTGACGACGTGTTATCGCAAAAACGACGACTTTTGGATGAAATCGTTTCAACATCAGGTAGGTTGGCAACAACGTGTTGATACTTTTAGCACAATTGTCTAACTTAATAACTTTTTTATTTTACTGTGATGTGATCACGATTTCCGTTTTGGTTTAGATCCAGACGTCGTGTTCATGACCTTGAAACTTACTAGGGCATTTTTAAGTGAAAACTACTATAAAAATTGTTGTGTTTTTTTCAGCCACCTTGGATGATGAATTAATAAAAAGCACAATTCATAATTTAGTTAAGCAAGTCATAGCCATAGAAGACAATAAAAAAATGAAATCTGAAACAGACTATCTGACAAAAATTGCTGCTATGACAGGTTAGTACACATTTATTGGTTTACCCTGCATTTTCTACATATTATTATGTTATCATAAAATTTGTGCGTTTTACACTGAACTGACATATTGAATTTTCAGATTTAAGTGTGAAAACACTGCGGAGAATTAAAAAAGAAGGTGCTATTAACCAAGGTGAGTGGAACACACCAGGGAAAAAGCGTCCACGACAGCCAACTGTAGCCAACCTGGATAGATTTGATTTATCAGCCATACGCAATAAAATTAATGAATTTTACTGTGTGAAAAGGCAAGTTCCAACTCTAAGAAGTTTGCTTGCAGATTTAAGAGAGTCTATCGGATTTACTGGATGTCATGAAACATTGAGACAATTATTACTCAAAAATGGATTTGAATTCAAAAAAAATAAAAATGAGAGATCTCTTCTTCTTGAAAAGTATGAACTAGCTGCATGGCGACATAGGTATCTCAGAGCTATTGATGAAAAGCGGAAACAAGGAAAATTAATAGTTTACCTCGATGAAACCTATGTCCACCAAAATTATAAAGTTAAAAAATCATGGCAAGGGCCATCAACAAGTGGTGTAATTGATAAAATATCATCAGGCAAAAGACATATTGTTGTTCATGCTGGATCCGAAAAAGGTTTTGTCCCCAATGCTTTATTAGTATTCAGTACTAAATCAAAAATGGCAGATTATCATGATGATATGAACAGAAATAATTTTATGAAATGGTTACGTGAAAAATTAATACCTAATTTAAGTCAGCCCAGTGTCATTGTTATGGACAACGCTAGCTACCATGTAACACAAATAAATAAGCCACCATCTATGAATGATTTAAAGGCTGACATTCAGAAATGGCTAACTGAAAATGGAATCCATTATGGAGAATTTTTCACAAAGGCTGAGCTTATGTGCCTTGTGAATGAAAATAAAACAACTCCAATATATGAAGCTGAAGAATGTTTGAAACAACATGGCCACGAAGTTTTGAAACTTCCACCATATCATTGTGACCTGAACGCTATTGAACTCATATGGAGTTTGGCTAAAAGAAAAATAGCCAGCAAAAATTTAGGGATTCCAGGTGATGAAATGGAGAACCTTATAAAAGAATGTTTTAATAGTGTCACAGCCAATGATTGGAAAAAATGCACAGATCACACTATTAGTGTCGAAAACAAATATAAAGAAAGAGACAGGATATCCGAAACTGAGTTGGAACCTTTCATCATTTCTGTGCGTAATGATGATACTGACAGTGATTTTTCATATGAAGGCATTGAATTTCTTGATTCTGATTTTAGTTCTGATTGTGACAAATAAATACATTGAAAATTGAAATGCTTTTTTTTATTTATTTCAAATATGTTTTTTTTTATCAAAAATTCAAGTATCAATAAGTTTTCAGCGTGCAATATCAGTGTTGACACCTAAAAGATTTTTGAATTTGCCGCCTTTTTCATGGGACTAGACTCGCTTGACAGACTCTAATACATATGTGAATAAGTGAATAACATACGACGGATAATACACTATCCATCGTCTTTGATTTACTAATATGTACTGTGGTACTACGTACGTATAATCTGTGACTCAAAATCTCTTCGTCGTTCAGAGTTCAAAATCGAGGTGACGAATGACGTTTGTTAAGTGTCAACTGTCATCTGTCACCAAATTCTATTTCTATTTTCTATCCCTGGATGTTTTTGTTTTGATACAATTTTCATAATTCAATCTTCATTTAACAAATTTTTTTTTTCAGCTATATTTTTATTCAATAATTTAAGTTTCAAAACACCATAATAACCGATGTTAATAGATATTCAAAAATATTAATTGACATTTATGTCCATCACCGCCCCTCGGTGATAATAAAATAACCGCTTGTTGTCTTAAAAGTTTACCTTCTCGCGAAGCAATAATGAATGAGGAGGAGAACTGTAAATTTGCTGCTTGCACGTATTTCGCTAAAAATCATCCTGGTGAAACGTGCGGTAGCAACGGCTTACCGCTTACTCCTAGTTCTGTAACTATATTAGGACGAGCTCAACGATTACTGACGATAGAACATCCGAATTTATGTACCTACCTCGATATTATTAGAGGGAAACATGGTATGTATTATACATCAAACTATGCATTCCATCAAGGATATTTGCATAATAACTATCTCTTTTTTGTTTTTATGTTAGAAAGGATAATCGTCGTGGCTGAAGTAATAGGTAAACCACTGTCGGAGCACTCATCTAAATTTTCCATCCCTGAGGTTACAAGCATTGCTTTACAAGTGGCTAAGGCAATGCAGTATCTCCATGAACAAGAAATAACACACAGAATACTCTCAGATGATAATATTTTATTAGATAATTGTGGGAGAGTAAAGCTATTCAATTATGGCATGTATTATATGACTGATGGTGGAAAAGAAGTGCCGTTTCCTTTGGGGTGAGGAATTTACCTTATTCAACTCAAAAATGAAATACCTATATAACTATGTAATGAAAATCTATTTCCTCTACACATAAAATAATTAATTAAAAAATAAATGTTAGTTAGTTAATCACATGATTGGCTTATGTATCTGCAAGTGGGGAAGACTGAAGATTCTCCTTCACAATATTCTGCACAACATAATTAAATTATTTTCAGCCACACTGTTAATAGAACTGTTAAAACAAAAATTCTAGTTATCAACAATCCTTTAACAAGTTAGCTTTATTTCAGACTTCCCCGGTACCTAAGCCCAGAAACAATTCTAAATGGCGGAGGTCCATCAGCCGATATATGGAACTTTGGTATAATCCTCTTAGAGCTATGTCTCGGCAAGTTATGGAGTAGTTTGAAGCCTGGGCCCATTCTAAGAAGGATACTAACTTTGGTACATGCCAGTAATCCTGCTGAAAGAATTGCAAGGGAACATGACTGTTTTGAAGCATATAAGGTGAAGTAAAAAAGGGAATAATTGTTTATAACAATTACCTTCCTAGTAAACAAATTTTACAATTTACTAGTGATATAGGAAACTAGAAAACTGTTTATAAGTTAAAATTTGTTTTATTAATAGACTATAGTTTATAATTTATATAATACATAAAACATATTAAGAGTCCTTATCGATTTTAGAGTGATTTTTACTTGTTTCTGTAATTCTTTAGACGCTCGTTTAACAAAACTAAATTAGTAACAATGTGTGATGATATCTTAAATTAAAGATTCATTCAATATCTAAAATACGTTCGAGACAATTTATTGATATTCATTGTCCAGTTTGTTTTATAGCCAATAACCTAAGGCGTGTTTCAATTTTTTCCATGCGGGACGTTCGTGTCTTTGTATTTTACACGGAATTTAATAGAAGAAGTTTTCTTATAAAATATACTACAGTAAAGACACTGAGACATCCTAAAATATGTTCGAGGCAATTTATGTACTTTTATTGAAAAATGCAAAGAACATCTAAGTTAAAATAGCCTTACTTTGATGAAATTTTATGCGTATATGGCGTCGAATTTCTAGTTCTTACAACAGAGTTAAAAAAAAATAAAAAATACACACTAAATGATAGGTTAATGCTTAAAAATTTGCAATAAAAAAAACACATATTATATGTTTTATGAAAGAAATGGAATAATTTAAAGTTCTCTAGAATTTTAGATTATATACGGGAGCGCAAACGTTGTTACGGCAGATCTATATAATCGAATATTCTAGAGAATTTTAAATTATACCATTACTTTCATATAACATAGTAGTTAGTTTTTTTAAACGAGCTCCTAAAGAATTAAAGAAACAAGTCAAAATCACTCTTAAAATCGATACGGCCTCTTAAATAATTTTCCACATTTCTAGGCTCTTCCAGAAAGCATAAGAAACATAATAGAAAAATGTTTAAAAATATATCCCAGTGAAAGAACAACTTTTACACAACTAGTTGAAGATTTATCAAAAATTAGTGAACAAAAACCAATAGAAGTGAAAACACCAAGGGGGTTATTGGGTTGTAAACTACAATTTCTATACCATTGGTGGCAGTTAGCAGGTGGTGATATTATATCTGAGTTGAAGAAGAATGGCTTGATAAAGAATAGTCCCCCTATATTGTCTATGCCTATGTAAGTGTTAAAGATTATTGTATGGTATAACCACACAAGTAAGTGACTGTACAGAGACAAAACTTCTTATAACATGCAAAATTCTTACCTGATTTGGTTGGGATTTTACAAATGAAATGAAATTTTATAAATTTTTCAAAATTATGTTTTTAGTGAGCAAACATAAACTATTGATTGTTTAAAATATTGCTCATTTTTAGTAGATATAGTTATGGAACCAAAAAATGTCAAATAAAACAAAATAAAAAATATTCACCCACAGGGTATTTTTCTATAATTTTATTGTTCTGTTTTTTTAAGAGCAATACTACTGGATGGATGTACAATTGGAGGCAAGAAAAATGCATTATTTGATAGAAGAATAGCAAAATATAGTTTAGATATATTGAAAAACCGTCTCGCTCATATTTCACCACATGATTTTTACCCATTGATGCATGAAAGAAGGAAAGAATATGATGCCGTTACTTTACCTAAGATAATTAGAGAAAAGGATACTGAATACCAGTTCTATAGACTAATATGGTTTCAGAGACTTCTGCATGTAAGTATTTTTAAGTAATTATCAGAATTTATTATAATTTTTAATGGAGATACCAAAATGATTTCAATGAAAATCTTTAAAAATAATATTGAATAATAATATAGATTAGTTATTATTTGAAATTATCTCCAGCATTTCTTCAAGGCTCAATTTTCTTCATTCATATCATATATATATAAAGCTACACTACCACTGACTGACTGACATCGCTTTTCTCGGAAACTACGCGGAAAGTGGGGGGGATAATGACGTGATCGTGTAGAGGTGCGCCGAGTGACCAGAGGAAAAATATAGCGATCTCGATCATCTTCGAATACCGAGTGGACCCCTGGAGGTGCGCAAAAACGGTGATACCTGGAGGGGGGGTGTCTGAACAAAAAATGCTCAGAACTGGTGGCGATTACCAGGGGTGGTGGAAAAATGGGGATTTTCGCGAAAACAAGATGGCCGCCGTACTTTGCCAAAATCGCCGTTTATGAATCCTTACGTCCCAAATTTGGCACACGTGCTCTGTTCGAGCTGGCAAATCGATCGGTGCCCCGTTCGAGTAGCTCCGGGCCCCCGTTTCCAACTTCCATACAACGTAAAATCCAACGGCCCGCGGAAACGGTGCGAGTTGGGTGGGGGGTCCCGGAACTAAAAATGATCAACACCCTGGGACGCTACCAGGGAGCCATAGTGGGACGTTCGATTTTGGAATTTTTCCATTTTTGGCGCAAACATAAAAACGTAAATTTAGCCAAGGTGGCACAACGGAGAAACACACCAATGACGCATTCATACTCACCCAGCTCCCAGGATATCCAGAAAAATCCGAAATCTTGAACTTTCTCACAGCCCACGGAGACGGTCAACGGCCCGCGCAAACGGTAGCAGCTGCATCTGGGGTGCTGGAACTAAAGTTGGAGTAGACCTCGAGCAATTACCACAGAGTGCAAAAAAAATTCAAAATGGCGGAAAAAATGGCCGCCGCCATACAAATTCTAAAACGGCCATCGCTGGTCCGATCGCGCTGAAACTTGGCACAGGGTCTTTAATCGAGCCGCACATTGAGGTGGCATACTCATAATCGAGTTTCCATCGCTGGTTTCCGAGTTTCATACAACGCGAAATTCGACGGCTCTCCGAAACGGCACTAGATAGCCGGGGGGTGTAGAACTAAAAAATGATCAGGAAGATGGGGCGCTACCAGGGCAATCGAGAAATTTCAAATTGGACGCAATTTTTTTTTCAAAAATGGCCAATTTTTCAAACCAAGATGGTGGCGCCGATTCCGTCACGATCGGTCTGAAAATTGACTTTTGTGCTCTAATCGGCCAGATTTACAAAACTGCATACTCAGAATATCTCTCCGACCCCCGGTTTCCATTTTCCATACATCACGAAATTCAACGGCTCTCTGAACCGGTGGCAGGTAGGTCGGGGTCGCCGAAGTAAAAAATGCTTCAAAACCTGGTCCGCTTCCAGGCATATAAAAATTTTTGGTAAAAAGCGAAATTTTTTTTTCTCGAATATTTTGTATGGAAATTTCCATAGTAGGAAGGGAAATTGAATAGCAACGGCAAAAGAAGGCGCCGCGGGCTGCTTGCTGCCCGCGCACCGCGCAACCTCGAAGGTCGACAGCCTCCCGGAGTAGAAAATATTTATTAACTTTTGAACTACCTCACGAGCCAAGCGAGCGAAGCGAGCGAATCACGGCAGCGGCTGGCGTAAATATTCAAATAGGTAGCGAGGAGCGAAGCGACGAGCGTGTTAGGTTAACTTTTGAACTACCGCACGAGTCAAGCGAGCGAAGCGAGCGAGTCGCGGCAGCGGCCGGCGTAAATATTCAAAGAAGTAGCGAGGAGCGAAGCGACGAGCGAGTTAGGTTAACTTTTGAACTACCGCACTAGCCAAGCGAGCGAAGCGAGCAAGTCACGTCAGCGGCTGGCGTAAATATTCAAAGAATTAGCGAGGAGCGAAGCGACGAGCGAGTTAGGTTAACTTTTGAACTACCGCACTAGCCAAGCGAGTGAAGCGAGCAAGTCACGTCAGCGGCTGGCGTAAATATTCAAAGAATTAGCGAGGAGCGAAGCGACGAGCGAGTTAGGTTAACTTTTGAACTACTGCACTAGCCAAGCGAGCGAAGCGAGCAAGTCACGTCAGCGGCCGGCGTAAATATTCAAAGAAGTAGCGAGGAGCGAAGCGACGAGCGAGTTAGGTTAACTTTTGATCTACCGCACTAGCCAAGCGAGCGAAGCGAGCAAGTCACGTCAGCGGCCGGCGTAAATATTCAAATAGGTAGCGAGGAGAGAAGCGACGAGCGTGTTAATTAAACTCTTGAACAGAAGCGACTTTAGGGCGATTCCCACTCAAACAAAAAAACTACGTAGGTTAAAAACTATTAAAACTACGTTAAAAAAACCGACTTCAAAAACGGAAAAGTAGGTTCTTATTTTTAGTGCCGAAAGCATAATGAATTTGATTTTAAACGAAGCTACTAAAAAGACTGAAGTTTTCAATACGTAATAATATATACATCTTCACACATTTATTGAGTGAATGAGCCAATCGTTCACGCTTTATAAGCGTAGGATAAGTCCTACTCCTGGTATAAGTACCAAGAGTAGTGTAGTTTTTGTATCGAAAATAGCCAATTTTTTTATTGCGAATAATGTAATTGAATTGCAAGTAGGTAGTTCTTGTATCAAAAAATAGCGTAGTTTAATAAGTGCTTAGTGCTTGGCACCGACTTCAAACCTATATAGTGAATAACACAACTAAATAATATGTAGTAATTAATTATTTTTTACTTTTCCGTTTTTGAAGTCGGTTTTTTTAAAGTAGTTATTTTTATAGTGTAACGATATCTTATTCGATACACTCTTTGACTGTAGTCATGGCTTTCACTTAGATATTTTTAGTGCCGAAAGCATAATGAATTTGATTTTAAACGACGCTACTAAAAAGACTTGAAGTTTTCAATATTATGTTTTATACATCTTCACACATTTATTGTCTTGAACAGTTTATTATGAAAAGTCACCGCTATTGATTAGACACCTCAAATAAATGAAATTCGGGATCACGTTTCAAAAATATAACCAATATTTTAATAAGTAATTTATAAGCAGTTTCGACTGACTGTAGAATCGCTGTTAGCAGATGTAACAAATGGACAGGAAATTCGAATGCATTTTCAAATGACTGAAGATTTCTGCCCTGGGATGAGCCGTGAGCTGCTTGCAGCTCGCGCACCACGCACCCTCGAAGGTGGACAGCCCCCCGGAATAGAAAATATTTGAATGGGAAATTTATAAGCACTTCCGATTGACTGTGGAATCGCTGTTAGCAGATAATAACAAATTGACGGGGAACTTTAATGCATTTTCAAATGACTGAAGATTTCTGCACTGGGATGCTTCCGCACCACGCTCCCTCGAAGGTGGACAGCCTCCCGGAGTGGAAAATACTTGAATGGGGAATTTATAAGCATTACCGACTGACTGTAGATTCACTGTTAGCAGATGTAACAAATGGACAGAAAATTCGAATGCATTTTCAAATGACTGCCCTATTGCTTCAACCCAGGGGCAAAAGGGGCTCGCGGG
>CAJQZM010037151.1:0-29267 GCA_907164665.1 Colias nastes | reverse complement strand
GGGCAAAAGGGGCTCGCGGGCTGCTTGCAGCCCGCGCACAACGCACCAGCTAGTTTAAATTATATTTCTAAAAGGGTACATTCCTACAATTTTTTTAGGGTACAACTCAAATTACTTATAAATCCCCTGAATAAATAAAACATATTTTTGTCATCACAAGAAATATTTTTTAATACTTTTTTAAATAAATTCTAGGGTTACCCCTACACAGCTCAGTACATAAGAGCTCAAGCGGAGATCGATATACCGCCCCTAGTGAGGGGGGATGTTTGGGCAGCCCTATTAGGGGTTGTTGGTGATATAGAAGACCAGTATGAGAGGATAGATAAGGAGACCCCTACACCTACTGATAGACAGGTAAGCCTTTGTTGCCTTGTGTCATACAAGTTTTAGTAGTAAATTGTTCAACATTACTCACGCTATTATAAGCTAGTTCCCTACTCAATTTATTGTTGCAAATAAAAATGCTCTTTTGTTTGATAGAGGTATGGTTTCTAAATTATTGATATCTTGTGCTCTTAATATTTTAATTCAATATTACCTTACCAAAAAATTATCCACAGTTAATGAGCCTTATTTTTAGTATGTATGTTGTTGTAAAATAAATAGTTTAATATTGAATAGAAACAATTAGAATTTTTTTTAACGCCTTACCATAAATAAATAGTTAAGCAATTGAAAACATTTAATTTAGTATTGCTTTCTTTCAGATTGACGTAGACATACCGCGTTGTCACCAATACTGCTGGTTGCTCTGTGGTAGAGCTGGTCACAGAACGTTAAAGCGTTTGTTGAAAGCGTGGTTATTGACTAACCCGCAATATGTGTACTGGCAAGGCTTGGACTCGCTGACTGCACCATTTTTGTACTTGAATTTTTGTAATGAAGGTTAGTATGTAATGAAAAAAAAAAATACAAAAAATTTGCTATTCACAACCCGAAATAAAGAAAAAAATAATAATATGTATAATTAACTGTTTTTAAAGCTAATTACGATCGTACCAGCATGCGTAAATCAAATCAAAATACTTTCAGTGGTTTTTATCTATACATTCATACCTACTTTTGCGTTTATAATATTAGTTAAGTATTATTTTTCTTCTAGCTCGTGCCTTTGCCTGCCTTTCGGCTTTCGTGCCAAAATACTTACACAAATTCTTCCTTAAAGACAACAGTGCGGTTATAAAGGAATATTTAGCGAAGTTCTGGCAGATAACAGCCTTCCACGAACCGGAGTTGGCAAGTCATTTACATGATATTAACTTTGTGCCTGAATTATTCGCTATACCGTGGTTCTTGACTATGTTCTCTCGTGAGTATGATTTTTTTTAGTTGTAACACCGAAAGAGCTTTTATGAAATTTTTTGCCCTTTGGTCTTAAAATGAGACAGTTGATGACTCCATATTCCTCATTTAATAGAGTTTTAGGTAATAATTATGTCCGTAGAGAAGTTTTTTTTTGTAAAATTACTGACTTATTTTCGAAATTGAATCTCATAAAATCAGTTTCTAAATAATTATTATTTTGTGTCATGTGTGAGTGTGTGTGTGTGTGTAAATATTTATATAAATCTTACAACGGCTTAAAATAACGATCTATTTTTAATGATTACATCTAATTTAAACCCGATAAAAACCACGTAAAGCGCAACACGCAGGTTCAATTATAAATAATTGTAAAAATCTTAAAATTATTACTATTGACTTACTATTTTTAGATGTATTCCCGCTCCATAAAATCGTCCATCTCTGGGACGCATTACTAGTGGAAGGGCCACAATTGCCCCTGTTCATGGGTGTTGGCATTTTGAGGCAGTTACGGGACACTTTACTGGATTCCGGTTTCAATGAATGTATTCTGTTGTTCTCGGATTTGCCTGAAATCGATATTGGCGAGTGTGTTAAGGTAATTTATGTTTGTTTCCAGTTTATCATACAGATAATCGATTGTTATATCGATCTTAATCTAGTTTTGATGTAATATTTAAGTTTTTATTTTTGATAATAATGTCATTTTAGTCATTTTATTTATTAAAACAGGTGCCTTGGATAATAAATTATAGTTCACTTAATTTTCGCTATTGCAAACAGTATATATTATAGGTAAAATTGCTACTACGAATATGTATATGAACATTGTTATATCATAATTAATTTTTTCTAGTTAATATTTAAGTATAAGTTATAAAGTTTATCAGTATTATAATATTTAAAGTGTTCCTTGGTGTGGAATTTCACGATGCTGTAAAATGCTGTATCTTTTTATCTTTATTTTGCCCGTTTCCCAATAATCGGAATTTCAAATATTCTGATACAATTAACAGTTACTGCACTAAATATACTTAAAACTTTCCAAATTTTTGGCGAGTAGAGGTCAAACTTGAAGGTCAAATTTGGCCATCGTAAGATCGAGTCAATAACCGCGCGTAGTAATAAGGCTCTAATATTTATTCCTATTAGAGGAGTCATTGAACCGACGCTGGGTATTCACTAAAAATGTCTCGTTTATATTTGAGTATGGCCGCCAAAAAATGTACATTCAAGAAAAAAAAAATGTCCTTGTCATTTTATATAGCACCAGATTTTTTTATATAGTAATTATGGTAGTTTTTAAATAGTTTCAGCTTCACTATGTTATATTTATCATTATATTAATAATTTAAATTAATTTTGAGTGCCTTTAACAAGCTCAATATTTTTTTTTTTGAAATGCTTATTTTCCTTTCCATACTAAAATCATGTGTCCCACTTAGTCATCTCACACTTTGAAGTCACAAAATTATGCAAAAATCTATTGATACCTGTAAAATTTTGGTATTTCTAAATTATTCTGTAAACTTGTGGATAGTTTTAACAAGTTCTAATAAAAATAACATAAAAGAAATTAATATAAAACTCACTTAAAACTATGTCTCACTTTTTTTCACGAATGATACTTCACGCACGGTTACCATAAAATAACACCCTAAATAACTAGATATCCAAGCCACAAAAATATTTTTAAGTAGGGGCAACACCGATTTACATGTTGGCCAACCTTTAGAAAAAAAAATCGCCATTTTGTTACTGTAAAAGTTGATCGAAAGGTAGTCGGCATTTTTGTCCCAGAACATTTTAATAATTTTGAGTGAGAATTATGCAAGGTAAGAATACAAATTTACTATATTATTTAAATTATGTGTGTAGCTTTAGTGTTCTAGTAACAAATCAAACTATGCGGCGTCTTATTACTACAAAACTTTGACGAATAAAGGCTTTTTAAGTTGTGTCCAACCATATTTTGATTCACGAATGATACCATGTGTTACTATTGTGTTACGTAACATTCGTGATCGGCTGTTAGGGGTAGTACTCACTAGAGAATCTAAAGTTAAAAATTTACTTTTTTACATAAAGAGAACCCACTTCAAAAACTATCATGTTTCGGAAGTTAGTAACTTTTTTACTATAATAATTCGTATTCGTAATTAATATCATAAGTTGTGAATGATTCTTGCATTTGTAAGTATTATAGAAATACAAAATTTGAGAAATAAAACTTTTTCTTTAATATTTAAATTTGTTTTATTGAGTTTTAAAGTAATTTAATCAAATAATTTAATTAACAATATAAAACAGAAATGTAAAAAAAATCTCCTGCATTATTAGTTGTAATGTACACTAGGCTTAACAAAATCACGTATGTTACTATCAGTCACGTATGTTACGGTGTGTTACGATTTCACGACTGTTATTGTACAATATTTGGCGGCCATACTCATTTGCAAAACGTTGTTTTAATACTTTTGAGTAGTTTAATTTTGTAGTGGAAAATTCGTCTGAGTATCTGAATTTTTTATAATTAGGGCTTTAATCATTTATTTTTTAAAGTTGTAAAATGTATGTGTATAGTACTTGAATTTGCAAAATTTTAAAATATCTATACTCTATAGGCTTAACATAATATCATATAGGTATCGGTTCCTATCGGTTTAATCACATACATAATTTATTTTTTAGTTATTGAAACTGTACAATGTATAGTAGTAACTAGTTTTTACTCAGTGATTCGTTACCGTTTCGCTTTAAGTAACGGAGCTTTTTTATTCATAGAAATTTGCACCGAGCTTATGTTTTTTTTTTGTATACGTTTTATTACGTGATATTAGAAATCAATTTAGTATTTCTTTAAATTAATGATACCTACAATATACTTACATTATGTTACTGTACCTACCTATCAACATCGTGATCGCATGTCGTCGATATTTTGATATTTCGACATGTCGGTTTCCTCACGATGTTTTACTTCACCGTTTAGAGCACTGGTGATGTTATAACCTGCACAGATAAATTGAAAAATCAATTTATTTCCTGCACGCTCGCCTGGTTTCGAGCCCCCGACTTATCGATTTAAAGTCCAAGGTCCTTGCCACTGAGCCACCCCTGCACTAGAAGATGATAACCTGTCTTACCACAAAAGCTTTAGACAAGGTTTATCTTTCTCTTTAATCTGGTTTTGTCGTATCACATAGACAACTATTAAAGTGACAGATCCCTGGTTTAAAGTTAGACTGTGTTTAAATGGTATTGTGGTAATACCAAAAATTTTCTGTTTGTTGTTGTGTGTTTCCAATATGATTATCATAATATTTTTTGTTAAATTACTGTTTAGGAATCCATAGAGATGTCGCGCAGTACGCCGCGCAGCATCAGCTATAGACGATTCACGAATGAGCCTGAAATAAGAGATCCTATGGTAAGTTAGTAACTTAAACTTGAATTAAATAACATAGGGCCGACAAACTATTATTTACAGTTAAACATTATTTATTTTTAACAGCAAAGTTTAGATGAAAATATACCATTGGCTTGTATTAAATAGCGAAAAAAAAAAAACGAAATTCTAAATACCTTAATTTTTAGCTTTAAATATTAACAAGAATATTGCTCTGCATCTGTACCAATAATATTTCCTCTCAACATTGCTTTTTAACAATAATTATTATTAAATATTTTATTTTTGGACGGATGTGGTTATTCGTCCATATTAGTATGCATAAGCTAAATGCATCATTGAAACGTCTAAAATATTACGATTTATATTCTAGCTACAATAAATAATATGAAGCATCGTATTTTCCTGCTTGTTTATATAATCATATTATATCGTTATATTCGTGGTTATTTAAGCTGCAGTTTATTATTAATTGCAAAATGAAATAATTACTTCACAGAATTTTAAGTTGTAACTATGTTTATATTTACGTATTTTTTATTTTTGTTTGCGTTTGTACAATTATTATACCATTTTCATTACATTATGTAAAATATTCTATGCAAAAATCTACGAAATTTTTACATAGAGAAACTCCTTGAAACTTTATAATGAATAAATCCGTTCAAAAGATTTTGATGTCCACTAATTTAGGTGTATGATGGTCTAAATCATATAAATATTTATGGAAATACTTTCGCAAAATTTTATTCAAAAAGGCTATGCAGCTGAATATAGAGCATCTTCCGTTTGAGATCGTTTATAAGTTGGACTCGAACTGCAATCCGCGCGCAAGGCATGATGAAATGATACAGAAAAATCCAAATGGCTATTAGAAACATAGATTATATATAACAATTATTGCAGGATGTGGTAGAAGTGCCTATGGAGGTGTTGCTAGCTGAAATATGTCCTCGGATCAACCTTTCTGATTTCTTCTCGCTAACTTGTCAAGAGAAATGCTGTGTAGTTGATATAAGATCGAATTTGCTGTAAGTAAAGCCTTTTGAAGGCTTAATATAAATTAATGTATAATATGTTATATGTATAATTTCATATACTACTTGGTCAGATAAAGAAAGTAATAGAATTAATAGCAAAAATCAGTTTGACAAACAGTTGGTTCGAAATCCCATTCGTTATGTGACTTAGGTATATGACTATTATAACTCTTAATGTTAATTATTATTTAGTTCTTTACTGGCATATATTACATGTAGTTTTATCGATGAGCAATGAGGAAATAATGTAAAATTTATTTTTGAAACTTTTGATGGGGTCAAATTTTGACCTTTATCGCTGCAGAATTTGGTTTTCGAAACGAACACAAACCAACTTTGGATTTGTATAAAAAAACGATAAATTAAATACAATGATAAAACAAGATTACACAAACAAGAATGAATCTATTATATTGACTCATCATTATCATTAAAATATATTATTATAATATTTCCAAAATAGTAACCTATTTCCGTAAAGATTTCATGTCTGTTTTTATTTCAATTTTATACGTCTGAAATATGTGATTATTTTTTACTGAATTAAAATAGGTACGAAAAGAGTTGCATAGAGGGTAGTATAAACGTACCCTACAGCGGGTCCACTTATAATTATAAATAATAAAATATTTCATGATTCTCTTTTACTTGTTTATTTTTGTATTTCACTAATAATAGGTACGAAAAGAGTTGCATAGAGGGAAGTATAAACGTACCCTACAGTGGGGTACACTTGGGTCAGCACGAGCTAAGGTCACTCGGATTGCACCCTTATCGAGTTTTGAGTGAAGCGATTTCGTCCAAGAAAACTGTTGTCGTTGCGTCTGCTGAAGATGAAACTGCGCAGTTGGTAAGTATACTAATTAATAAATGAATAGGTAAATAAAATGTATGGATAATTGTAATATTTAAAACAACTTTATTTTTATCAAAGCTATATAATTTTAATGAATTAATAATTGTATGAGTTAGTTTGCGAGTATTTCAGAAAAAAATTGAATGTATGCGATGTGAATGTGATAATTTTTATAACTTTACAAAGTAAGTTGGCTTTAACATTTTTTAATTAAATAAATTAAAAAATGTTAAAGCCAAGTTGCAGGAAAGATTTATTATTGATTTCAAATAAAATATGATACGGCACACTAAGTACATTGATAATGCTAATTGCTATATAGTATATTGTAAAATAGTGCGAATTGAAGAAAAACCTAATATCGATTGAGTAGGCAGATACAGGAAAAAGATTACTGAAAAATTGAACATTCAAAATTATATAAGTATCAATAAATTATGTGAATGTATTGTAAGTGTTTAGTGAAGGGTACACTTAGACAGTTAAGTTGAAGTGGCTTGATGTGCCGTGTGTTGAGAAATGGTCTTAGATAAAGAGAATTGTCTATTTTTATTTAAGCTAGCATGTATTGGTTATTTAAGCTTTCAGAGTAACAAAATAATATTTATTGAAATGATGCATAGAGTCCCGTTAAATTACTCAGATAAATATGCCAAGTATGTAGTAGGTACCTGGTTTCCGCCGAGGGGGTCGCGGAAGAATTCTAACAAATACCCGCGGCCCCATCATTAAAGCGGCTCGACGGAACACAGTGGGGTTTTAGTCGGTAAGAATCCGACATAACCCATGGCTCCTTCCCCGGGGGCCGTGGGTATCTTTGGAAGATTTCCCCACTATAAAAAAAAAAAAAAAGGTACCTGGTTTGCTTGTATTTTTGGTTTTTATGTATAAACTGCAGAATATATTTGGGTGAAGTAATCTATATTAATCGAAACTTACCTAGAATAGAAAGCATAGAAAGATTATCTCTCTGATTTATCATTTTTTTACTAAAAACACATTTTAATAAGATCTCATGAAATTATTGTATTGTCATCGATCCTTGATATGAGTGTAAAAAGTTTGAATTAAATCTGTCCGTTTAAAGTGAGTCAAAATCGACTGAACAAAATTTTTGCAAGCCAATATCAAAAATAATTCTGAGTCCTTTTTTCAGTTCAGCGACTATCTGGTGAAATGTAAAGTGCCTCGAGTGTGTATCCTCCATGGTGGCGTGAGTGCGCTACACTCGCACGTGCCTTCTCTCTTCACTGTGCCGCCGAAAAGGAATGGCCATAAGTGAAAAAAAAAAAATTAAGAAAAAAAACGACTGCGCGGGATTTTTCTTTTTTTTATTCAAAAATATCTACCGTGTTCATTTTTAAGTGGCCAGTGCATTCATGTATTACAAGGAGGAAGACTTTTATTAATTATTTTGTGTATTAAATTTTTTAAAACCTAACATTCTAGCGCAGTCGGGTAAAAATGATGTGTCACAAGTTTTTAAATTGATTAACGACTAAATTGTCGCTCATGTCTTCGATGAAGTTAAAAGTCGTGCCTAGGCGATCATGCAGCATGACATGCTTTAGAGTCGTTAATTTAGATTTTAGATCGCTTCGTTTGAAGCGATACCTACTATTGGTTCCTTAAAACCTCGCTACGCATCCTCGCATATCTCTGGTGGACGGGTGCTTACTGCTTACCATTACGTGGCATGTATGAATGATGTTTTAGACTTTAAACTGATGATTGAAAGAAATGACATGCTAACCACGTGCTGGCAGCTGATTGATGAAGCTATCTAATTCTTTCCTGCAGCATGTCATGCTTGCTTCACCGTCTAGGTACAGCTTAAGATTTTGCGCTGTTTTTGAAATATTTTTCAATGAAACGAATTAGACAGCCAACACGTATATACCTAGTCGAATATTAATTATTATGCGTATTAGTTTTTACAATTAATGATTTTTACGATAAAGATAGATAAAATAAATAAATACAACATTGTTAGAATTGTGATTTTCACGTATAAGTGGGGAATATACAACCTAATATTAGCAGATTATTTTTAGTTTTACATATATTAAACAATAGATAAAAATCGATCATGAGGCGGTTTCCGTTTCACGATCAAAAGTTGTATCTATACTTAAAAAAAATATTCTTCTTTTTTTCAGACTTTTTCTCGTTATAATAATATGATAATATTATATTCCATATTAAAATAATTAACCTACTAATATTAGGCTGGTTAAATATAATATGCATTCATATTTCATTAGAATTTCAATTTAACTTTTTCCTATTCTTCCAAAGAATATTAAATCGTGAATATATTTTATTAATTAAATGATTAATGAAATAGATACTAATGTTTTGTGTAAAATTATAGATTACTAGGTTTATCCCCAAGATAAAATTTTGCATGTATCCATTATTCATCGGTATCTAATTGCGCCTTTAATGACTTCTTAGTACGTTATCAGTTTATCACTTATTTGATAAAACGATGTAATGAATTAAAGTGAATTAATTTATTTTAATCGCCTTTGATTTAAAGTGATTCTAGCGAAATTGTTGATCTAAGAAAATGTTATTTTAAATGTTAATTTTGCTAACAACGTAGTTAGGTGCTCGACCTATATTTAGATATTCAGATTCGCAAAATTGGCAAAGTCGATTTTTGATGATAGTGCAATAATTGTATTTATTACATATAGTTATGATGTAAGCAATAAATTTGTTAATAAGCATTAATGTATAACACCAAAATGTATTAAATATAAAACATTCCTAATTTTAGTTTTTGTTTTATTCACATCTCTCCATTTTTAATTCACTAATATAAATTTTAAAGAATAGAAAAATTCCATTACTTAAATTTTTCGAATGTAAATAGGTAATTAGCATTAATTAATTTTATAGATCTAAAATTATTAATAACCTTGAAAGAATCTTCCCAAAAGAACGCACTTTACTACACTACGATTCAGACCAACAGCCGCGGCCGCGGCCGGTCGGCAAAACAAATATTTTGTTGGCCAATTACGAAGAACGTGGGCACCCCCGAGTCCTACGTTTACTATGTCAGTTGTCACCGTTTTTACCCCCAATCGCGGCGTATGAATGAGAGCCGAGAGGCTGCAGGCGAGAGGGGGGGAGCCGCGCCGCGCCGCACTCGACAGCTGTACTCCGACGCGACAAGGTGTTCCTCGCGCACCGCTTACAAACATTCCTAGCTCGCGTGAAGTGAAATCCTCATAAATATAATCATCCGTAAAAAACAAATGGGCGTCGACAGTGAAACGTGAACTTGTGAAGTGGTGCACCATTTTCACCGTCGACCAGTTGCGGTGCAAGTTTACATTCTTTCCGAGTTTCGCACTCGAGAAAGGACCGTAACGTGACAGTTAGCTGTGTTTGTGATTGGGTGGTAGTTTAAGTGCTAGTCGGCGGCCCGAGAAGAAATCTGGCCCCGACATGGAGAGCTACTTCGATATCTCCAACGACCTAAAGGATGTCTGGGACGCGGACATCGACCCGGTAAGTCGACCTTGTTATCGCATCTTATCTAGCTAAGGTGAAATTTTTTATTTACAACACGTGACTACGTGAGCGAAATTTTCAGATGCAAAACAATGTAAAATAGCATTACGAACGCGATTGTCTCTAATTGTTCGATGATTACATCGCGTTTGACCCTGTTTTCGAGTAATTACGTTTATAATTACCTATTTCAGGTGGAAACATCTACCTGCATTTGATAAATGGCATCATAGGTATTTAAAGTCACAACATAAATGTTTTAAACATTAACTGATAATCAGGTAATAATAATTATTAATTTGTTATCGTGCCGGCTTTGATCGTGATATCTATTTCTGGTAGGTAACTTTAATAAAGCTAATCAATAATCATGTTTGAAAGTATGGTTTGTTGTATAAAGTACATTACATAAACAATAATATTTACTTTCAACGTAACGTGCTTGAGAATGCTGAATATATTATTACCTATAATTTAATTCGATGAACAATTTAAACACATCAGGAATATTATAAATTATAAATAAAATTGGAAATTTAATTATTATTTTAATACTGATTTTACGTATAAAAATGCCGGTACTTTCCCCAAAATATAGGTACCTAAGTACCGGTAATTAAAACATAATATGACACATTTTATTATGTAATAGTCTAATATAGCTATTATCTGTATATTGAAAAGATATGATATACCTACCTATCCTTAAAGATTATTGTGTTTTGTCGCTCGTATAAACAATAAAAGAGCATTAGTGTTGTAGCAATTGAGTCGATACATATCAAACTCCGGTAAGTCCATTCTAACAGAAATGTGGGAATCGAGGTATTTTTAATAACTTAAAAAATAAATATGTTTGGACCTTTATAATTTATGACAGATATAATATAATACATTAGAATTATTTTTACGAAGAAAAAGAAATGTATTACTTGATGATTATGCCACAAAATTAGTTTTAAATCTGGACATACAGGCGTTTGATATGTACCAGCAAAACTTACCGGGTTTTGAAAAACATCGTCTTGGACTTACAGGAATTTGAAATATCACTAATGGACTTACAGGGATTTGATAGAACTCAGTTTTGGGACGTACTGAGGTGGTGGAAATGGGTAGAAAGTTTGTCGCGTTGTAAGTATTGGACATTAAAATAAAATATGTAAATTAAAAGATACAAATTATTATTATTATTAACCTTTATCATCCCACTGCTGGGCAAAGAGAGAGGTCAATAAATCAAAACGGTTGAAAAAATTTCAGTACGGCCCTGGGCTTCATGGCTGGGAATTACTACTGTGCGTGTGCTATGCGTCTAGTTTCATTTATGTTTTAGCTGTTTTCTGAGCCTTGTCTGTTTTAGCTTTTGGTATTGTTTTTTTCCTTGCTTTGTCTAGAACCACCACCTCTATAGTAAAACTGTTTTCTTCCATCATTTATCAATAAAAACGATTTAAAAGCATTGTTCACACGTGTTAGCTTCAACAAAATTAAGAGAAATGGCAGCCATCTTAGTGCCATACTGCGCTGTGATTGGTCGAAATGGACTTGCCTGAGTTTGATAAACCACTGTCGATGGACATACCGGAGTTTGAAAAAACATATTTACTTTAAACCTTATTTTAATAGAGATACGATTGACTTACCTAAATTTGAAAAGTAGAGACTGGTTTAGTTTTACAATTCAAAATTGGCGCCATTGTTATCTCAATTTTGACGGGGAGTGGACTTACCGGAGTTTGATATGTATCGACTCAATTAATTATCGATATAATTTATTGAAGAGATCATTCTACAAAGGTAACTTAGGGTTGTCAATAACCGGTTGTCGACTTTTATTTTAACTAGACACTAATTGTAGAACTGGATGTGAATATTTGATCTTCCCATGAGAGTTGCTATGGTAACAAACATCCAACAGGTGGTTACGGACGATTGAAAGTGGAAACAGGGAATGCTACTTTCTAACGGATAAACGAAACTGCAATACTTAGATAATCACCTTTATGCAATTTTATTTGTATTAATTAAGTTTCACTATTAAAAAACTTTGTAATGTATCAAAAATAATGTTTATCAAACAACATAATATCATCACAATTCTCATCGCATTATTTAGAAATAAAAAAAAAAAAAACAAAACACAATACGCACCTGGTTATGTCAAAAATTTCGGGAAGGGGTCATTGAGACGGTGATTGCGGAGCACCTGTAACTCGTTCTCTGCTATGTGTGACGTCACGGTGGCTACCCATCTAAATCACGTGGGATACGCGCGTCAAGAGATGTGTTGTACGCTCAGAGCACATCACATTTGGTCAGGTTACGCGTTCTTATGGTTGCGTACGGTACCCTGGTGCTTCGACCGTACGTTGAACTAAGAGGCCCGTGGATTTATTATATTTATTAACATGGCATTATATAGCGTAAATAAATACTGTATTTGGTGGTGTCCAATTTGTTCAAATACCTATATCTAATAATGATCACGGTATTTTTTTTCTTCAAATTGGTATTCCATTTTTGACTTTAAAGCAATTTTCATGAAATAAAAAGAATAAAGTTGAACAATGTAGTTACATATTGTGTGCAAAAAAGATCTATGCATACCTATAGAACATAATAATTATACAATATAATATCAATGGGGATTTCAATCGTGATATCATAGACGTTATGCTTTTCTAGGAAATTCCAGTCTTCTCATTCGAATTTAGAATGGGTTAAACTCACAAAATGGGTTATCTTGACTTACGTTCTAATAGATGTTAGATTTTATGCAGGCATCCTGCATAGAAAAGTTTGGGTAAATATTTTTTTCTGGACGATAAAAAGTAGGTATATCTTTTATTAAAAAATTGTAACAATTGTGAAAACAACGAAACGTAAATAAACTTCATATAAAGTATAAACGCAACCATCCGGTCGTCTTTGCTATCATTCTGTCCAGACTTCTTAGAAAAGTATAGGGTTGACACTAATTAGATTTTACGTAATCTTAATTAGAGATATTAAAATGTGAATCAATTCAATAAACCCAATAACAGACTTAAATCTAATACGATAAAGCCTTTTCCCATTAGCCTAACCAAATTAGGTACCTATTTAAAAAGTAATAATACTAAACGTTAATGGACTTCGAGAATTCTTCCGCTCTCATATTATACTAGTGCCTATAATATTGTAGTTATATTCTATATTGTCTATGGCATTTATCGTAACCCTAAGAGTAAGCGAACCATTCTCTATACTGCCAGTATAACGGCATTGTAATGATAATTGAATTTCCTTTTCGAGTTCCGCTTTGAGGTAGGTACTGATACGTAGCTTTATTGCAATAACACGGTAAAGTCGACTTGTCGCTGCAATTAAATGGACAATCATTTTATATAACTAATAATATTACGAAGTATTAAATATAAATATGCTCAAAAATATGTGTAAAAGTTTACAAAATCGGCAAATGACTCATGTGTGAAACAGTATCTAAAACGAATTCATCCGATTCACTAATCGTGGATTTTCTCTTTTCAACCATAAAATTCCCATACCTTTAAAACATCGCCACATTTCAACATTCTTAAATGTGATATAAAATTTCAAATTTCGTGAAATGCACCAGTCGCATTAAAAAGCAGCAAATTCATCCTTATTTAAATAAACTTGCAATTATATGTATGTAAAAACGGAACTTTTTCGTTTGCCGGTGGTTCTCGTTAGTGAAGTTCCCAACTCGTGAACTTTTTACCCTTTAAAATACGTAAGTAGGTGTAAAATTTTATATGAATCCAATTGTTTTACATGAAATACACGTGTTCTTAATGTCTACAAGTGGGCGGTGGTTGTAATGCCGTGTTTTCTTATTCTTTAACACTTTCAATTATTTTATTTACACTTTCATCCAATTTGCGGGCATTATTCTTGTTAAGGTTTCCTTATGAATTAAAAGGCGCTGGTAAGTAATTACTTATTTTATAATGAATTGAGGGAAACAATAACAAAATACAATATGACAATAAAAAGCTGAATTTTATTACGTTTGATATCGTTTTACATATTTTTTTATCGATTAAAAAACAATTGACGTGCGAAATGAGTACCAACTTATAAAATGGCAATTTCTTTTACTCGAAAGTTTCTTTCTTTACCAAATAGATATTCAAACACAAAATGCCCTTGCCCCGGTATGGCAAGGACATTTTTTCTAAACATTTCAATTAGATTTTTACGAATGCTATTATACAATTTGTACCGTCATATCCTCCAACATTGCCTTTCCAGCCTATCTTTGCCCAAATAGAAATTTTAACTTTCCCGAGTGTTTATGTGGAGTAGCATGACATTTAAGACTTGTTTTGTTTTTTGGTAGAAAATTAAAGTCTTTTCTCGCAACACTGATTAGATAGCACATGTATAACGTCAATCAGTCTGCTGCTACATGTCGACAAAGAAGGAGGTGTTTTGGTGGTGCCAAATTTTTCTAAAAAAACTTGTCTCTGATCACTGGGAATCAATTAGAATACGTGAATATTTCTTATTATTTATTAAACTAGAATATAAAAAATGAGGTTATTTGTTATTTCCAAGCAAAAATACGTAGTATTATAGGAGTTTTGTCGTTGGGCAATGTTAGGTTAATAAATGTAGTGTGACCTATCCCAACATTGCCCAACCGTTTTGAGGTGCTAGGGCTGACACATTTTTAACAGACTTCTCAAATAGGTAGCAAGGTAATTTTTTTTAGGTATAAATTAAGTACACAGCATGTTTTTTCTTTTAGGTACCTAGGTAGGATTGTACGAGTATGTATGCCTACCTAGGTACTTTTTAAATGTTTAGTAGAAGTTACGTATAGGTACATAAATATTCATAATTTCAGTTTCATTTTAAAGATATACCTAGAAACAGTACGAACGCAATATTATTGCATGTGTACCTACCTATTACTTGTTACCCACCTACATATTTTATTAAACTTAATTTTTTCATCCTTTACCTAGTTGATTTTTTTGTGACAACCCTAAACCCTAAAGATTTTTGTATGAAGATTGTGAGAAAATTACACCTAACTTTGCCCATACAATTTAATGAAGATCTACTTATTTTGGATCATTTTTTGTAAGAGATTCGGCATCTTTGCCTTGTCTTGTACTTTGTCTCTTAAAAACAGCTACGTAAGTCTTAAAATGGCTGAAATATTAAAGGTGGGCAAAGTTGTATACTTTTCCACCTTATTTCGCCCACCTCTTTCTTCCTTATTTTTAGAGAAACTATTAAGAATATGATTATTTCAAGTATATCTATTCATTCTAAATTCAATTCCCTACTCAAATAACAGCATCAATTCTGTCCATATTTTGTTTTTTCTTGTATATGATCAAAACACTGTGAAAAGCGGGCAATGTTGGAGGATATGACGGTATGTAAATAGAGTATAAATTAAAAACCAATTGTTTATATCGCTTAGCGTATCGCACTTTTATCGGTTTATTATGTAACATGGATCGAAGCAAGTATATTAATGCCTATATTATTATCTACACGTGCCTACTCTTTCTCTCAATTCATAACTTTATATATCAAACTTTTGTTTTAAATTAAATTGGATTTGTATACATACATATTACTAGCTGTGGTACGCCATTTTACTCCTGCAAATGGTTTTGATACTAAAAATATTATTTATATTATGTTAGGTAAATAAGTAGTGTTTTATAATTGAATTAATTCCTTCGCTAATTTGCAGCAATAAATATTGGAAATAATATTAGTACTGAAATAGTTACACTTATGTTACCTTCCAGTTAAATCAGCGTTATATAACTTCAAGGATTAATGGGTTTTCTCCTAAGAAAGTTTTAGCACGATTGTCGCAATCAGCTCATTAGTGCCGATTTTTCACATGTGAGCAATGCAACCGAACCTAATTAGTTAAAAATCGAGATATATATATGTATCACGATTTTGTTTGTTATATCGAACAATGGGCATATTACGTAAATATGTACCAGTTGGTTGCGTCATTCACGATGTATCGAATGGTATCGCTTCAAAAACAAGATGTTGACACAAGTGCACTGAAACCACATTGTTGCCGCTCGGTCCCGTATTTATTAATATTTATTCATTTAACGATAACTCCACATATCTGCACATGCGATAACGGAATCCGGGATTTTTGTTTCAGCGCTGCTTTAGTGGCAACTGGCAACACGATTATCTTGTCAGTGTCACTTTATACTGACATTTGACAATTAAAACTGTTTTGGCATGATATGGTTGATATGGGCCTTTTACTTCCACTCACGATACATTTATGTTCATTGAAATTAAATTAACTAAAGAGATTTTAAACTTTTCTCTTTAATTTATCTGCAATGTTAAATTCTTAGCGAAAGTTATATATTATAAGATATGAAAACATGTAACTGGAACTTAACTGTACATTATTGAGATTTGTCAAAAAGTTTAGTACCGTGGAAATGGAATGATCACGATTCACGAACCGACCTTTATCAAAGTAAAGACACAGATTTCCCAGGGTAATAAAATCAAGCATGTACCGCAGAGCAAAACTGAAGGGCCACATATTAGACACATTCCCCATAACACACGAAACCTTAACGCTTTGACATTTATAAAAGATTAACGATTAAATTGACCAAGATTCCGACCTTAATTAGAAGATTAATGGCCATTTAAATCATAGTTTTGATTTGATTATCAAATCGCATCTAGAAATTAAACGGCTTATGAATAATGTAACCGGAGCGAGTTTCTTTTTGAGCATTGCAACCCTGTCTCTCGTTTCGTTTCACGTGAAAGGCGCGGGAACGGCGCTAGTTTGCATTCCTCTCACCTTGCGCGGTCGCACCACGAATTTAGAGAGTCAAGCTGACTAACAATTGTCATTCTTCATTAGCACCGTCTAGCGGCACATTTTTCTCGGCATGCTTAATGGTGCATACCTGTTTAGGTTATACTAACTGTTAGTAGCGTCAGCGTCACGCTGTACCGTTCATTAATATAAACAAAGGTTGACAATAGCGGTTGTATTGCTTTTGTTATGCATTGCGTTACAGCGAACTTAGTTATTTCTTCCCTTAAATTAAAATTTCGGTAAATAATAATTAAGAAAAAAGTAATGTCGAAAGGTAACAACTTTAACGCTAAAGAATAAAATAAATTACCTAACTCGATAATTCATTTGTTTATTAGGAATTGATTACTAAGTAAATGAGTGTTTCCATTAAGAAACTGCTACTTTAGCTAATGTAACTAAAGGCAATTTAAGGTAATTGAAAAATTGTTCAGTCAAATGCATCTATTTCTAGCATTTAACCGCAGAGCTGTACTAGTTGATTGTACAAATTGAAATTCTGTGATGGAATTTCATACTGTTTTGTAATGTTTTCACGCCGTGTGGTATTATGTAATAGAAGTAGATATAAATAATGTGCCATTTGCAGTTCGATTTGTTATTTATTTACCTTTTGTTCTTATGTTTCAGAATGTCATGTTTTATTTATATTAGTTTGTTTTATACATGAAAATCTGACCATTTTCGTCTATTCTGTCTTATAAGTAAGTAAAAGTATTTCATTGCTCTACATTAAGAATATCTTTCATTCACATTAGATAACTGTTTCTATTTTTAATATATTCATTTTCCGATCTTTACACTTGGAGTCTTTTTGAAATCATTGTAAGTAGTGGAAGATTTTCTACAATCTATAAAATGGACGCCTTTATCCTTTGAGTCCTTTGACCCATTCATATTCACTTGCTTTGTAATACATACCTTTGTTAGATAAATATGTCTACACAATGCAATATATGCGTTAGATGGATGCGTGTTCTATTTTTGATTGATTGAATTTTTACAATAAAATGCGTAGGTACCTAAATTGAAAGCTGCTGCATGTCCACTGCATATTCATGTAAAAATTACCTATAATGCATTTTTTATATAAAAAATAGCTAACGAATACTTAAATAAAATATAAAATATCGATTTAAACTAATCAATAGGTAAGTTTAAACTTTATCAAACCAACTACGTCGCTATTCGTTCTATACCTTTAAAACAATGAGAAATCTTAACAAATCGTACCTACCTTATCAGCACGCAGTTACATAACTGTTATTGAGGTATTTTCTCCGTGTCCATAATTTGACCTCTGATAATTGCGACCCCTGACTTTTGGATAAACTAAAATTAAGATATTTGCACAAATTGAAGGTCATCATATGTAAAACAGTGCCCCACCTCGTTTGTGTGTCACAGATAGGCAAATGTATCAATAATTCGATAAAATATAATGATTTCAACTGAGCTCTCTTGTTCTAGCAAGTTTTCCTCCTATGGACATTTTATGTAAAGGAATAATAATTCTAAAATCGCTCAAGTAATTTATAATACCTGCGTCATTTGATTTAACAGGTAATAAAATACGTATTGAAACGATAGTAGTTTTTCGCCCGCGGGCATCTCACGCTATCGCGATATCCTTTCTCCATTAAAATTTGCATCACTTCTCATTCCTGTGTGTCAAGTTTTACTTTAACGACAAAACTGTCGTGTTTCGTTCGTCATGGTTTATCTCAATATATCATGGTAATCCCTTCCGAAGCTAACAACAAGCACTTTCAAACAACAATTTTTGGACATCTTCGCCATATAGATATTTCGTAGTCAATTTATTCATATCTCTGGTTTATTTAAAAGGTCAGTTTCAATCTTTATCATTATATTATAACAAAGAATACGCATAACGAATTATCATTAGGTACACTATCGAAAAATTTATCAAGAATATACTTGTTTTGCTATCGGTACATTTAATTAAAATAAACGTAAGTGATAACAGTCCAGCCGGGCTTAAATTGCATGGCCGTGCGATACTTAATTCATGGCTAAATAATTGAGTATCAAAATGACATAGTAGTTTATTTTTTCCCAATTGAGCCTTTTTTAAAAGATATTCTCCGAAATTTACAAATACGACTATAGTTCATGATTCTTAGGTTTTATGTTTTGAAGTACATAATATACATAATCAGATGCATTTTTCTATATTTTATCTTTACCTAAGAGTAAGTAAATGGCATTAATTTTTCGTGAAATAAATTCTGTTAGCATACTTTCATTATAATTTATGTGAGTAATTATTCTCGGTGCTTAAGAAAGGAAATCTCGACCGTGTTCGGTATTTTTAATTCGGTCGGTCATTGTTAAACTTTTATCATTTTAATGTTGTCTTATCAATGCAATTAGTACATTCTCTTAAAAATTGTAATTGGATAACTGTTATCTTGGTCCAAATGACCTGCAAGTTTTTTGACCGCTAATTTGAATTTGTTTTTAAACAAAATATTCTCATGAATACGAGTGTATCCCACGGCCATTATTTCATAGTACTTGTGTGTTATACAAATTCTGAAAATAATACGTGAGAACTATGAATGCATTAGAAGATATTCAGATGTAAGTAATAAAATGTTAGGAATTCTCTATCTAAATTTCAAAATATTAGTCAAAATTGTTATGTAAATGTATTTTTTTAGAATTTATATGCAAAATTCGGCTGAGAGTCAAAATTATCAGTTTCTAATATATTAAGTTGTATTAATATTAGAAATTGCATATAAATGTTATTGAAACATCATAAGATTTATATTGCGTCGATCACCTTTAAATGTTTTTGGAAAAACTACTTTCTATTGATTGCGTTTCTCGCCACATGTATTATCATATCTAGAAATCCCGTTCGTAACTCGCCTGGTAACAACCGGTCTGTTAATTATAATAATACATTGTAGGATTCTAAACAGGTATGCAGTTGTAATTATTTATTATCTATGGTAACTTGTGAGACAGACGTAAAATATGATTTGATAAATTGTGTGGTGCGTCAAAAGCAAGTTCTTATAATAGGGTCTAATGAGCGAATAACTCTTATAAAAATCTATTTAGGTAGATATTCATTTCAGCCGTGAAGTCGAAAGATAACATCTATATGTCAAGAACACAACAAACGAGAAAGAGGAGCCGAAATAAATTCTCATTCTTAACTCAATTTTTAAATTAGGTCAAGAAAATAATCATTATTGTTACAAATGTATTCTCCATGTTCTGTGCAATTCTCCTGAAGACGACACTTATGAACTGACTATACTACCACTAAATCACTTTCATAATTAACTCTCAAACCTCCTTAGTTTACATGCAAAAATAGAATAGATATACACATAAATACTACCTACACATAAAGTACAAATAAACGTTCTATTTTATAAAAAAATATAATCCAATCTTACACTTATATCACAGGCAAGTAAATTTCAATCGTATCTAATTGTAAAACAGTTCCACTTACGCAACACAACAACGTCGTATGAATTAGTTGCATACCACGTGTGCGTTATCACCATAGCCTTGTGATCGCTTCGATACGTTTCCATAAAAATTTTCACATAAATTCGATTTAAAATGCGCAACGAACACATTACTCGCCAAGGTAACTTCGCCTGAAATATTTTTATAGTGTATTTCATAGCGGAGAAATGAAATAAGATGGTTTCTTCTAAGGTTTCAGCCTATTTCAAAAAACGTTGATAACAAATAAATATTTTTAACCGATGTCTATTCTCGATTCGGATTCTAATAATAACCTTTATTTCAATTGTGGAAGAAAATTCTAAATATAGCGTTCAAAAGGTTAATTTTCAGCATTCATTTCTTATAAAATACGAGTCAGATTATTACTGTTTATATAAGAATTGGATTGCCTTGTTGACTTGTTGCCGTATTTACACGATTTGCGTACCGTTTAGGCAAAGATTGAGGTAATTGCTAAGACAGATGATATGCTAATTTGTAACCTCTTTCAAGAACTCATATTATGTAGGAATGAGGGAAACCGTACAAGTCTAGCAAACATTCATGTTAGGTCTTCTAACGTTGCATCTATACATTAATTATGTAAAACGATTTGCTGAAGTATTTTTAAAATCTTATTATAATATATTTTTTAAACAATTAAGTTACATGATCCCTTTATGAGAAATCCCTTTTAGATGTCATGTATGGTTCAAGAAAGAACGTATTTTAAATTGAGATTAAACAATATTTGTATAGTTGTTGATACGTTTAAGCTTTATAGAAAACAACAAAAATAAACTATATATAAATAAATAGCATCAGTAGAGAAAGGACTACTTATTTCAGATAAATCATACTTTATTGAAACAATATTTCTTTAACAAACCTATGTACTTTGTGTGAGTGCGTAACTAATACTAAAACTTATTTTCTTCTGGTTGTGTACCTAGAGCTCTTATTTGGAAGAAGTCTAGTTAGATAAACATTTTAATTTTCTTGATTCTAGATACCTCTTGGCTTGTTTAAGTACGATTTTTGTTTTTTAATATAATAGTTTTACAGGTAATGTAAGATAAAAATATGTTGCCTATGACAATATCAAACTTCCGGTGTTTATTAGGTTTTTCCTCCTTATCGACGCTATCAGATAAAACTTGCAATTAATGATTATTTGTTTTGAGCTGTTTTGTAAATAATGGGACATGATAATTTGTCGAAATGCTTGCGTATATTCATGAAAACTTTGCATTGTAATTTTTTGAATACAGAAAATCTTTCAAATACATAGATCGTATTAATAAAAAAAGGTAAAAGTCTATAAAAAGCTTTTAATTGACTTACTAATCGCTAAATTATTGCCTTCAATATATAATAAGCATTAGCGTTGCATAAGCGTTGTTTTATCGATAGATCTATTTTTAAATTAATTTTCAAGAAGATATTCTTAAAAAAATTGATTATCTTTCATTGCAAACAATACGATCTAAGTGTAACACGATTTCTTTTAATAGACTTTGTACATAATATTATGAAATTATCATTGACGATAATACATAAACACCTGATATAATTCATCAATATTATAGAAATTAAATGCTTAAAATTTCCATATTGGGAAATCCTTGAATTATTGATAACATACGAAATAATTGCCCCACTTAGTTTTTTATTTACTACTTTATACTTTATACTTTTATTACTTTATTTTTTTCCATGATTTAAAAACAAGGTAAGAGTATAATGATATTTATTGAAATTGTCCTTCACTGATAGGTCTGAACAAGTATACTATTATATAGTATTATAAATTATAATTACTCGATTGGAAGTTTGAAAAAAAAACATGGAAATTAGAAACTATTCGATTCGTCTATTTTTTACAACAGATAATAAATTGCATGAGGAACGAATATTCCGAACAATTTAATCACACAATCACACGAAACATGACATATATTCGCTATCGCCAACGCAACTGGTATGATATTACCATAGAAAATAAAGTAAATCAAGTGAAACTTCATTTCTCACCGTTGATTAAATCGTAACAACACTCGGCTAATATGAAAATCGATTTCCCGGAATCGATTGTACTAGAAATCGACAGACTCCAAATGCCAGTGCTTGGCACGCATGGCTGCCCGCATCATGATTCATGATCAATGAAATGGTTTTTAACTGTAGTATAGATCTTCTAGACTTCTAGAGGCAGAGGTATAGGTACAGGTATACTGACATTAAAACTAGTATAATGTGGATATAATTTATATAACCTCTGGTTGCATGCGGCTCTTACTGTGGTGGTTTCACGTGGTTTCTCTTTGTAAATGCCAGTTGATCACGAATAGTGAATGATGCTTTTGCGATAGGTATAGAAATTTTGTATCTTACTATAGTAGCTGTTTGGGTATTGATTGATTGCAAATATTATTACTAAATAATATAAAAATTTCCAATGCTCTAAATACAAGTAAATTCTCGTATTAAAAAAATCATATGTACATTGTACATGCATTTTATTTAGGTTATAGGTACCAAAGTAATGTGAAGAAATAATTCGAAAAAATTGTATCTATAGATGACATATTAAATTTAATGATTATTTAAAGTAGTCTTGTCTTAGAAACCCGTTTTGATAGCAACTTGATCCGTAAATTACTAATTTGCTCATAATCGGTGAAAATAGTCTCTTATTTAAATTTTTTGTTAATAAAAAAATCGTATTACGAAAAAAGTATATCATTATAATTAAATACGTACGCTGACGTCACGATTAAACTCATTTAACTTGAATTGGGTGATATCGTATGCGATTGTCATTTATAAATTATAATAACGAAAATTAAGGAAAATGTGATTGAATTACTATTCATATTATAACCTTTTAACATTAGAGTATGCAAATATTAACGTGTTCTATATTAAAATGATATTCATCGTAATCATCGTTCAATCGTTCAATTTACGACTATAAAATACCCAATATGGGTCACAGTGTTTTCCCAATGAATGACCCTTCAAAGGTCTTGAATCTTGGTCAGTTACATACATATTCTAGTTAGTAATACGAAAAAATATTTTGACAAGCTCATGTGTTACACTTGTTACACTTGTAAACAATTACATTCTAATCTACATAATATAGTTAAGTTATGTATATGAAACTAAGTCGTTAATTATTGGTTAAAAATACAGAATCATTTAAATATTACACGTTTTCTACAGTGTGTTAATTGTTATTTATAAACTTTAACATGATAGAGCGAGATTACTGATGCTTCCATTATTCAAATTAAATTAAAAGGTTCCAGATAAGGGCTACATAAACCGGTGCTGACCTACAAGTTCCAGTATGACACATAACCTTCCAGGATCAATTTGTATAAGTAACAACTAACAAATGACTTGATTGATCGCGCATTATGTCCACCGGTCACTCCTACACAGTCCCGTTCTCACCGGTGGGTACCTACCTGGGAACACCGGTTTATTTTATCGGTTAAATGTTTATCGATTCGTTAATGAAGTTCACAGTAAATAAAATCGGGTTTTGCTCACATTATTATTATCAACAATCAACAACAACCGTCTTAGATAGTTGGAATTTGGCTTTTTTAAGTCTAAGTATTCTAACAATCCAGTTTAATTAATAAAAGTAGGTAGAACACACACTAAAATGTCAAAATTACTAAAATGCTGCACAAAATACGTTTTAATTTCTAAGAGAAATGCATTAGTTACAATAACAATTGCCTAATCTTTTATTCCTCTGTCTGTCGGTCCGTTTCCTCCGTCTAATATCCAACATAATATATAACAAAGTTGTAATTTTAACTAGCTCTACACCAAACAATGAATTTGTTTTACGAGGCTTAGCCAATAGAAACGCAATCATTAATGTGATTCCGATATCATGTGTGTCACGATCTCATTCGTGTACAATCAGTCGTGTAACTGAAAAATAGAAATCAACCCGAATACCGACTACCGTAAAATTTACTTATATTATGAGCTGTATACCGTACATTCATGATTTTTTTGGTATAGTTAAATTTTGCGTTGTTTCCTTCCTTTTGTCTTACAGTGCGTACCTACTGTGTATTACGTACTAGTTACTAATTTACTGTATTTCGTTGGAATATAATAAAACTAATACATTGTGATTATAAACAGCATCATAGAATCTATTCGTGTGTACAGGTTGACATCAGTTGATATTTTATAAGAATCTGGTACAAAAGTTCAATTTAATTAATAGACGTATATCTATAAAGATAATGATCCAAGAAGAAACAAATGCAAGTGGAATAAGTTAAAAATGCTAACACAAGTAAATTTATTTTTTTAACTCTCACCAACTCTCAAAAAATTTCGTAGATCATTGAAGGGCAGGTTTTTGGATATATTATGTATTTTATAAGATATTCCGATGAGGCAGTTAGAGTCAGCTGTAGCAATGCTGTAGGTAATGAATGTCTATGAACTGCAATCCTTTTGCAAGGTCGATGTTGGACAAAACAATTACCTAGTACATAATTTGTTCCTATTTTTTCATTCATACGTGAATTCATAAAATTGTACAGCTCTTCTTTTATATTTAAGATCTAAGTTTAAGATTTTCAAATAAACTAAGATTTGACTAAGATAATGTCTACATGTAATTTGAGGAAAATACAAAAAATAAAATGGAAAATACATATTTTGAATATGGAATTTTTCTTTTATCTATGCAATGAGGTTGTCATAGTAACAGTACCTAGTTGCATAATAATAAGTCAACGCACAAGTGTACTACTTGTAGATAACATACAAATCATATCTGAGTACCGAAGAGTATCTTAATTTAATTTTATTTTTTTCATTCTTCACAACTACAATATTTATGCCATCGTACAGGAGAAGTAAATGATACAATAATTTAATTAAGTTATAACCTAACTTCTAAAGCACAATACATAAACTTGAAAAACAATCATTTTGATTACTCTTCACTTCCTTTAACCAAAATTATTTGTACTCCATTTTCTCATTTTCAGCAGTTTTATTCTATGAGTATGGGTCTGGGCGGTTACCATGAGCTCTTCAAGCAGTACTATTGCCAGTGTGAAGTGACAGCGTTAGCCGTCCCGTCTAACTCCGTCATTTTCCCACAATGGAATAAGAACTCCTATAAGACCCCTGAATAGATTTACCAGATACAAATGAAGCAAGACAAGTGGGGCACGCGATCTACCGTCTATAATTCGTCCCGACATGTCCCTGTTGCCATAATCGTATTTGTTTTCTCTATCCTGAGGTTTATTCAATAGTCTCGTTTAAGTAAATGAATTTATCAACTGGCTGACCCACGTAATTTAGTCTGCTGTCAAAAGGAATAGTTTAGCCATTTTTGCAATATTTTTACTCAGCGTAGCGTGTTAGCCTTTCTCGGGATATGACACAGAATTTATGTACAACTATTTCTCTCCAATACATGCAGTACTTTTCCTGGAAGCGCAATTTTATTATGCATCAGTAGATACTGACATGATTTTCAAATAATGTTTCTATATTTTTCGATTCCAGCGAATTCGTTTTATGATTCTGGCAAATAATCGACACATCATATGGTCTATATAAATGTTATAGATACATACTTGATTACCTTATCAAAACCTTGTAGATTTCAAATGCTGCGTCACATGACAGTTAATGTAAATGAATCTTACAATGTGAATGAAACAGATTAAACAATACATTTTCTATCATTTTAAGCGTCTAGTTTTCTCTGAAATTAAAAGGCTATAATTATTGTCATTAGTGCATGATTTTATACATGCGTGAAAATAGCCACACAGGAATGCGATCCAAGTCTAATTGCAGACGATTAATTTCTTCTGTTATTATGTATTAATAAATTATCTGCTTGATATATCCATTATTCGTATTAAAATACGAGATTTAAAACTATAATGTATAGAAACTATTGTAGAAACGATTTAATTTCTTGTCTCATCATATACTAGCTGTGCCCTGCGGTTTCACCCGCATTGCTCTTAGGGTGATGATATTATATAGCCCAAAAAAAACCTTATCATATCCTCTCCATAAATGGGCATCTAACACCGAAAGAATTTTTCAAATCGGACCAGTAGTTCCTGAGATTAGCGCGTTCAAACAAACAAACTCTTTAGCTTTATAATATTAGTATCTAGATTAAATGGGACAATTCTTTCAAATCATTTGCTGATTATGATCAATATCTTTACGCAATTTACTTTAAAAATATGGAGCACATACCCAATACGAACACTCAGAACAGCTCAAAATGTACAACAATAACAAAAAGTCATACAAGAACCTGAAAGGTATTTTACCGGTTCTGGCGTCGAAACGGCGTGACATAATTTTCTTAGTCACATTAAACTGTACGGTGCGCTCCGGTAAAGATCTAGGGCATTGTGCGTAATCGGCCGGAATTACCTCACTGGAGTGTCCTTTAGTCTGAGTTGGTTATAGTTACAGTGGAAGTCAGGAAACATGAGAATACTGAGTTAGTTGACAGGATGATGTATTTATATTTAAGTAGGTACTCGCTGGTGAACCACGTGTCTGCGATGTTATGAGAATTTGGTGTGGCCACTCTTGACGTGTTTTGCTTGTTTGCTGCGGTTACGTTTTACTTAATATGTACCTAACTTTATTTTTTTTTCTTCAAATTTAAGATCTAACTTTGCATGCAATTAAAGATATTGTCTTTCATATGAAATATGCAATTTAATTTAATTTTTCTATGAGTATAGCAACAATACTATGAGCACTACACGTGTTGATTTAAATCGTGACTGATAACAGACGGTAACAAATAAATTGGTTATTAAAATCAGAAAATGTTCATTAACAGAAAATTTCATTCACGAAAGTATTAATTACGTCGTTATTTATTACCACTGTTATAGAATGAATAAATGGATGATTAGATTTCGAAAGTGTGTGGGATGTTCCACGTGGATATGTTTGTTGCTATGTGAACAAAGTTCTACAGAAAATACATCTTTATTAAGCTTTATGGTGTTTAGTTTCTTATGCCAGCCTGAGAGTAGGATAAAGGGGATGTCAATTCGGATACAAATACACTTTCTTCAGAAACACATTTATTAATATAAGATACGTAAAGATAGTAC
This sequence comes from Colias nastes, assembly GCA_907164665.1. Lineage (NCBI taxonomy): Eukaryota > Metazoa > Arthropoda > Insecta > Lepidoptera > Pieridae > Colias > Colias nastes. Next base: position 1,579 of record CAJQZM010037151.1, on the reverse strand, counting down.
CTAAGTGGTTTATTGATTGTTTATTCCACATTTTGTTATAAAATAAACATAAATGTATTACGTAACGTTACACATTAAATTTTGATTTTGTACCACAGTAATTGACAACATTTCATTTTTTAGAAGGCCATGAAAGAAAAAAACCGTTTCTTTATTTTGCTCTTGCGATTACAGAAAAAAAATTATTTCATTTTTTAATCGCATATTTTAAGAGAAATTAAATAAAAACGATAAATGTGATGATGACGTCATACATACGGAGGAATAAAAATGCGCCTTAGCCTAATTTAAAAAAAAGTTAAAAAAAAAACTATCACTGACATTTACAGGGTATGGCATGTGTCAAATTTCATATTAATGTCATTTTTGTGAATTATTCATGTAAACAAACTTTTAAATCGTGTTATTGTGTTTTGGTTTTCTAATTTAATCTCATTAGCGTGATGTTTGTTTGATTGGAGTTGGACGAATTTATTTATATTATACAAATAGTGCCTATAGTGATCATAATTTTCTTGAAATAAAAGACTTTGTTTACTTACTTATAAGTTGTATTTATTTAACACTTTCCAACGTTTTTGGGATAGTATATTTGTTTCCCAGAAATTTTTAGCACCCCTTAACAAATCCTGCATAAAGTCATCATCATCAGTACTTGTGAATAAGTTTCTTTTGTTCAAAATTTGGATCAGCAAATAACAAATAACAATGTAAACAAAGCTTGACGAATCAAAGTGACAAATGTGCCAAAATGTCAACTGTCAAGATTTTTTTTTTAATTTAAACTAAGTATGTAGCAAAGGAAAAAATGTATTCCTCCGTATGTATGACGTCATTTGGCGTTTACGACATTTTAGAATGAGATGATTTTAAAACTCAAAAAGATGAATGAAAACTTCAATATTTATAAAAAGAAAAAACCGGCCAAGTGCGAGTCGGGCTCGCGCACAAAGGGTTCCGTAGCAGCAAATATAATAAATTACAGTTAAATCAACCTATCTCAAAAACTATAAGAGATACTTTGATCAAACCAAAAATCGTTGAAAGAGTTAATTAGCATGCATCACCTCTATTTTTTTTAGAATTTTATACCCCGTAGTTATAAAAATAGAGGGGGGGGGACATACTTTTTACGACTTTGAGAGCTGATATCTCAAAAACCGTTCACTTTAAGAAAAATGTTTTTTAGAAAACTTTATATCATTTTAAAAGACCTTTCCATTGATACCCCACACGGGTATGTACATCGAAAAAAAAAATTTCATCCCTCAGTTACATGTATGGGGGGCCCCACCCCCAATTCTTTTTTTTACTATTTAGTGTCATATTTTTGTAGCGGTTCATACAACACATATTCCCATCAAATTTCATCACTGTAGTACTTATAGTTTCCGAGTAAATCGGCTGTGACAGACGGACAGACGGACAGACGGACAGACGGACATGACGAAACTATAAGGGTTCCGTTTTTGCCATTTTGGCTACGGAACCCTAAAAAATACGTGTATCATAATTTTTGATCTAGTTTTCATTAAAATAAAAAAATAAGTAGCTTAAAATTTTGAAATGTTGTCAATTA
>CAJQZM010037150.1:0-17230 GCA_907164665.1 Colias nastes | reverse complement strand
ACACGTTAGTTTATAAGCTGTCTGACTTTAACACGTTAGTTTATAAATTGTCTGATTTTAACACGTTAGTTTATAAGCTGTCTGACTTTAACACGTTAGTTTATAAGCTGTCTGATTTTAAAATTAGGTCTCTCACCCCGCGACATAGGCGACACGGTATGCAAGGCAACACTGACCCCCCCCGCGCTGTACCCCGCGAGTGTCACACAGTTCGCGTCTCCACCGAACGACGCTATATTATTGTGAACCCATTGTAAAGCGACCACTTGGTCCTTGAACCCGTTGTTGCCGGGCGCGTGTATGTCGCCGGTGCTTAGGAAGCCTGTGTGATGGAAATTATGTATTACCACATATTACTAAATAGTTACTATACATATAGCTTTAAAATTATTAATTATTATGTTGAGTCATTCAAATGTGGATAATATCATACATTATAATCTTAATATATATAAATCTCGTGTCACAATGTTTGTCCTCAATGGACTCCTAAACCACTTAACCGATTATAATAAAATTCGCACACCATGTGCAGTTCGATCCAACTTGAGAGATAGGATAGTTTAAACATGTGGGTACCACGGGCGAAGCCGGGGCTAGTATTTATATGAATTTTGAAGCGCTTGTATGTTTATGCGTGTACATAATATTGTGTGTGTGCGCGCGTTTTCAATATCAACGTGTGTGTGTTTGTGTGTGTACGTGCGTATTAAGTGTCAGTGTATGTGTGTGCGTGCGTGCGTATCTCTAATACATTACCAAGCGAGCCAAGTCGATAGTTAATGGTAACAAGCACGAGGTCCTTATCCAGTAAGTGTTGAGGACCGGCCACGTCCGACCGACCCGACACAGAGTAGAACCCGCCTGCGTGAATGTATACCAGTACAGGGAGGGACCTGGGTACCACGATGGCTTTTATGCATTGAATTAGTTTTATAGTGTTCAAATCTATATATATAAAACTCAAAGGTGACTGATATAGTGATCTATCAACGCACAGTCCAAACCACTGGACGTATCGGGCTGAAATTTGGCATGCAGGTAGATGTTAGGACGTAGGCATCCGCTAAGAAAGGATTTCCCGAAATTCTTGCGGGAACGGGGAAAAACGGGGATGCACGTACAAAGTCGTGGGCGGAAGCTAGTGCTTTATAAAGCAATAAAAAAAATTGATCAGGTGGGATTCGAACCCACGTCATTTTGCCATACCGGGGCTACGCCTAGCCACCCGGTGATTGATTTTTTTCTATTCTTTAAACATTTCTCATTTATAAAGCATTTGGAAACTAAATATTAAATGATGTCTTAAAGTCAATTATATTACATATATTATTTACAAAAGCGCGATAAAAAAAAAGCATAAGGCGTCTATTTATTTATTCTAAATTGCAGTTAATTTCCATTATTAGCCCACAATACTATAATAGTACATATTATATATGTACTAAAACACGATTTTACTTTTCACAACTTGCAAATACACAATTTTTCAACAATAAATAATACTTACCCATTGCCCAGTCTCCCCGGGGTATACACATTAAGTCTCAAGCAGTCCTCATCTAGCAAGTATCCCGGCGCGGGTTGAGGACACGCCGGACCTTCTACCGTCGCGTTTACGTCATTTTGGTAATGTTTTATGGGGACTGGGGGCTGAGGCATTAAGTTATAGTACATATAACACTGTTCAATGTTAAATTATTATACATCGTAAGCAAAAGAAAACTCGCATAATTCCCGTACCGTGGGATTTCTAAAATCTCAAAATATATATGTAACTTTGTATCAAATTTCATCAAAATTGGTTCAGTGATTTGAGAGTGAAGATCAGACAGACAGATAGAGTTACTTTCACATTTACAATATTTTATGTAATGTTAAGTACGTAAGGAAGGACATATAAATAATATGATATGATAAATATAAAAATAAATAAATATTAAAAAGGAATATTGACATACAATATATTATTTATTTCATTACCTGAAACCGCAGTTCCCCCACAGGTGGTTGCGCGTACCTAATACCGCGGTACGCGTGTATTGGTCTCCCCCGCCGTGACGTCATCAGCGACCCCACGAATCGGCCCGAAGGTGTCTGTGTTATTATATCATCTGTAAATATTGTACTATAATTATTTACATGTATTCTTTTCTTCCAAACTCGAACTTTTATTTATATAAGTACTTGCTAACAATAATTTTATAAACATTTACTTAATAGGTATTTCATTGCATACAAAAAATGTATTTATTCCACTACATTTCGTTTTGAAGCGCTTTTGGATCGTCGGAATACAGAAGAAATTTTCGGAAAACAGTTTCTACAAAGAGGCGGCAAGAAAGTCTGTTCTTTGCTTGTTTGACAAGTTTCAAATAGTAGATAAACTTAAATAGAAAGGACGTTTATTGACAAAAGTGTCTGTTATGTTTCACAGAGATTTCATAGAAGATTACGGAAGATAAGATAATATTTTCTTAAAATAACACTAGGCAAACATACGAATAATTTTCAAAAAAACGAACTTTAATAATACTGTGTAGATATAACGAAATATTCCATCAAAATACGATGATTCAAATATTATTATACAAAATCTTTCTACATACCTTTTTGTCCAAATACACAAACGATACAAAACAAAACACAATGAAATAATATTATCGCCATGACGGTTCACGAACGACTGAGAAGCTAAAAGGAAAATACACAATAGTGTTTTTTGCTAAAAGTTTTCCTTGATCATTCAAAATAACACACTACAGCTTTATAATTTTACTAGTAAATACTCTTATCCGTCTTATCTATAAAGGTGGTAAAAAGGTTGCGTGCGTGTTCGACTGCAAATTTAAGTAAATTCAAATTTCAAATTAAGAACGACGATATTTTTTTTCTACACATCCTTTTTTTAATGCTAACTTTTGCTGCCAATTAAATATTTTATAATATGCCAGTAACATTAAAGACTCTATATTATTCACACAATATTATGAAATTAAAAACATAATAATATTATATTCATCATTATGTAGAAATTCAAAAAACCCATCACTCGATACCAATTGAATTTATCAATATATCGCGCCTGGAGATAAAGAACCAAGTGAATATTCTTCCACGTGAAATTGCTCAGTTATAATAACAGTTATAATAATTGTAATAATATCTAGTTTTATGTTAAGTTTTATGTATTTATAATACTTAGTTTGCGCGTGTGAAAACTAATCTTTTCATCTAATGATCTATTGAAGAATAAATATCATATAAAAAAAATTGCAATCCCCGCCAGGCCGCCACTTCATACTGTTCACATTTTAAAAACATTTTAAAAATAGTTAAGGTAGCGGATTTTTTTACAATATATAAAAAAATAATTTCGTTTCGAATAATAACTAAAGTCATAACAATTCCATAGACACCATGGTAACATGAAAAAAATTGTTTTTTGAGCGCGTGCCGAACACACGTGTCAGAAGTGAAACTTCTTTGGCAAGATACAAAGATACCTTCCAAAATCGTCGCCTTACTCCATGACGTGACGGCATTGCCACGACGCGACCTTGAAATTTTACTCTCAACACGCAGAAATGTTTTGTCTTTGTATAATGTAGATCTAGATTAAAATAAGGAATGTGTATAAACTCAATAGTAATAACTTAGATTACAAAATAAAAGAGTAATAACTTAAAGAACGATACGAAATTGTTTGTCTTTTTAGATCTTTCGATGAAAGTAATTATTAAGAATTAACTTCACTAAATAGTTTTTGAACAGAAATAATGCAGTCCTTTCACCGCGGACTCTCTCCACGGTTCTTCCATATTTTGTATCTGTGATTCAGTCGACTCCAATCGGCCGGCTGTATAGAACGCAGCCATTGCCTTAAAAAAATATGCGGTGACCGCGCCAAAATAGAAAGTTGCATTTTATTTTTATTTTTATTTATTGTGTATTGTGCAGTGTGCGTATTTGGGACAAGTTCAAAAATGTTACCGTTTTTTGTTTTTCTGGTAAGTAGTTTGCTAAATTAAATACCTACTGAATGAAAACTCGCAAAATTTTAACAGGCAAAAATACAATTTAAACATTTTCTAGATTTAAAAAGTCATGCAGAAAATGGAAGAAATTTATCTTCTTTACATATCTTCTTTTTATAAATCTACTTCATATATCGGAAATTATGCTAGTGTGCAATTTAATAATTTCCTACACTCGTAAGACGACAAAATTCTTGGCGCCATTTCTACACATAACTGTAAATTAAAAATGTATGGAAAACAGTAATGTTATGGTCTAGTTAGAAAGCAGGGGGACTAAATAAGGTAACAAGTAACACAGTTAGGTGGCTGCCTTGCTCTATCAACCGGGATCGCGTATATTTTATAATACGTGGTGGTATTTCCCCGGGACAAACAATACGTTGATTTCAAATATTAATTAGGTGTATTATGCCTCAATATATCGTTATGTCCCCGTAATAGAATAATATTATTTGTGATATCTGCGTCATGTGAACAGCTTAACTTAGAGTAGGTATATGTATTAGCAAAGGAACTTAGATTTTATTCTATTACATTTTTTAAACTAAGGCCGAGAAGCTGAGTAATACTTATGGACATTTTCAGTTTACTGTTGAATTAAAAAGACAGATTTACAGATCGGTATTGTTGACATTTTTTAATTTTTAAAACGGATTTATGAAGATTTATTTGTATCATCACATCACACTAGGTACTGTCGTTCTGTAATAGACACAATAAAAAAAAAATATTTTTACTTAGGCTCTATCTTCAATGTTACAAGGTGTAAGTGGTTTAAATAATATAAATAAATTTATGTTTTCGTTTTTCAATGTACCTACGTTAATTTCGTTTAAAATTAGTCTGATTCTTTGAGTAGGTCAATAATAATAGGTCGAAAAAACTTAAGTATCTAACACAAAATAACATAGCACGCAAGGCTCCATTACACATTACAATGGTTATTCCATGACAAGTCGCTCAGTAGGTCGGTTTCACTGCTATTGTAGTAAGCACTTCAATGTATAACTTAGACGAGAGAGTAGATAGAGTAACTCTGTTTTAAATGGACCTACCAGATTTAAGGGAAAATGTGTTACAAGAGAAATGTTTTGCTTCGTTTTTCGTCAACGTGAAACCACAGATTAGGTACTAAATATTTACGTGAAACGTACAAAGTAAAATGTAAAGAAAACGTAATAGCAGTATATTTGATACATATTATATTTCAGCTTGGTTAGCACGGATATAAATTTGAATAATAATTTATATGTACAATATTGTGGTTACAGATAGACCACTTTCAGGAAATTCATTTTAATAAAAATTATGAATAATCATTTCATGAAACTTATACTTTTACATTTGACTTGTTATTCGCTTTCTTTTATAATAGATACATTATTTCTACTGTTCAATTTATTCATTATGAAATTTATTATAAGTATGTAGAATTATTACCTATGGTCACAGAATAATAACTAGTAGCTCTATGGTAGAGCCGCTATATTATAGAATAAAGTGTATTTAGCTATCAACGTATTACCGTCAGAAGTATGTTTACAGAAATACCCGTAAACAGTTCAACCTATACAAATAAGTGTACTATATTATACCTCTTAGTTTACACCAAACATTTTTCTACGGAAATCGTCTTGAGAGTTGAGCGGCACGGAATGTGCTTCGCTAGCGATCCCGCTACGCACGATTCACGTTTTTACATTGAGACTGCTTTTTACGAATTGATACCCATATATGTACATTGTACATACATAACAAAAGTGACATACATATAGAACATTTATCTATAAAACTGCTGTATAGATTTTAATTATATTGTTTCCAAGTAATGGCAATGGTTAGAATAATATTTAGCTGCGGCGAAATATATAATTTTCAAAGTGAATCTGCTTGGAAGATCCAATAAATAATACCTACCAGCTACCTTACCAATAGATTTTTTTTCATTTACATATTAGGTATATAATATTTAATAGGTAGGTAGTTAATTCGTCTTTTTGTATATTATAATTTCTTAGTATTCTAGGAATTTGATAAAACAAGCAATCCGGCATTTTCCATTTGACCTAATACAGTAAAATAAATTATTAGAAATTCCATAGTCGTTAAATGCAAGAGGCTTATTAAAACATCTAAATTAGCCGTAGATAAATGACCACTTATCACTATTATAATTTATAATTATAAATGCCTTGTAATCGTTAAGTACAATTTAAGCTAAATTAAGTGTAGCCAATATGTTGCCAGTGTGAAATTTGAAATTTTATCGGATTTTAAGAAATTAAAGAATTTAACAAGTAAACAGTGCATGACGTATAATTCATATAACTACTAGGAAAGTTGAGATAACTTTTACTAGACATTATATTATCTGTGCTAGGCGGTACGTATAATGCAAAACACAATAAAATAGTTTTATCAACATACAAAATCGGCTCTATGATAAAGAGAGCTTTGGCCGAAAGCGACTTGTCAGCTGAGATCCAATTCATTAATGAATACTAATTTTTTGATTTTTTTTTGTGATTTCAATGAACGTAGGTATCAAAAGCCTTAGCATATTATCTACCAATTCCAACAGATTTCCTCAATTCGTATGTTTAATTTATAGCTTTTATCGCCTACTTCCGAAATAGCCTTCTCAGTAAACATTCAGTAGCGTCACAGTTAATCGATTATAAACACCACAATATAATAAAAATGTAACAGCCATCTATACTTATAATAAATCTGTAGAGAGGCCAATTCTGTACATAAAATATATTTAAAAAAAAACTATGAAGGGGTGATAAGGGATCGCTACTGATGCCAAAAATGCAATCAGTAAAATTTTTGTCTGTCTGTCTGTCTGTCTGTCTGTCTGTCTGTCTGTATATTCGTTATAGAAACAAAAACTACACGACGGATTTTAACGAAATTTGGCACAATTATTCTTCATACTCCTGGGCAGGTTATAGTATACTTTTTATTACGCTACGATCAATATGAGCAGAGCAGTGAAGGGAAATATTGGGAAAACGGGAGAAGTTACTCCATTTTTTAAGCTTCCGTCGCGTGTGCAGCCTTAATGGTTAAAGCTACATAGAAATCATGTACGACACAAATGTTCTTAAATTATTATTATTATATAAAAATAAATTCCTAGACAGCATATGTTTATCTTTTAAAATTGACTCACAATAACACGTGAAACTTCAATAGCTTAGCAATTGGGAGCTTTCTGATTATATCTGTCTACTCTTACGTTTACAACACTCTCACTCATCCCTAATTAAAAAAAGTTAATATTATTACCTATTCAATAAAAAAAGAATCATGTAAATCGGTGTAGAAACACCAAAGTTATACATGAAATACGCTATAAGTCATCGCGCGTGAATACAGGATCATGCAGCCATAAGGATTATTTTTGTGTATCAGTTGCCGCGTTCAACGCGCTTCGCGGCGGGAGCTATAAAAAGGCGGCGGGTCCGCACCCGTTTCGCGTTGTCACGGCATCACGTGTGAACGGCTGAACCGATTTCGATAATTCTTTTTTTATTATATTCCTTGAAGTACGAGAATGGTTCTTATGTAGAGAAAACGTAAATTTGTACCACGGGCGAAGCCGGGGCGGACCGCTAGTTAATTAATAAAATTAATGACTTGAGGTAAACAATCTACGAATTCGGTGGTGTGGTCTGACAAATATAAAAGTGGGTTTGCTTATAACCTCACAATTGATTACAGATCATCTTCTGTATAGGCGATAATAACGTAGTATGTTCTTTTTGTAATGCTTTAAAGTAAAATAAAAATAAATAAAAAAGAGTTTATTTTCTCACATCAGTTACATAAATAAGTTTACACATTTTCAGTACAAAATAAGTGTGAGACTGGTGCCTAAACTAGGTAATAAAAATTACCTGTATTTTAGGTCACCAGGTCACTCCTCACTTCGTTGGAACACATTTTCTATATATACCTAATTTGTTGAGAGAAAACAAAAAAAAAACACTAGAAATAAGAAAAGAAAACTACAAAGAATACCTATACCACTATTATACCACAGTTGTAACCACCAGGCCAGAAAGCAAATGTTTTGTTTATTTTAAGAATGATAGATACAATTATGAAATTATGTTTTTTTTTAACTAAAATAACTTTTTTGGTGCTCAATAGTTATCAGAAGGTCCGTTCATGCTTACTTTTAAGATACAAGGTCAAGTTTACCATTTGATAGGATCCCTTTTGCCTGAAGGCCAACCTAAGTTTGTTTAAATATATTTTGTATTCGACTACAACGAATAGTGGAATACAAGAAATCAATATTTCTCAAATTTAAAACTGAACTCATTTCACAATTTTAGAACAGGTTAATTCGTATGTATGCAGTTTTAAATCGACATTAGAAGCTTTTCCTCAAGATGGTGATATCGGCACTCAGGAACTCCCGGGACGTGTTATAACGCCCAGGCCACAGTATTACAAATTTTTCCTAAAATAGAGCAACGAATGTATTTTCGCATAGCAACGGAGGGGAACTCGCGGGGGGTCAAGTGACGCGGGCCACGTACCACAAACATGCTTAGTTTGTGGTACCGAGCGCGACAGAAAGTCATCGTGTTTTTAGTAAAGTTACTATGTAAACTAACGTAATTTAATACTTAGGTACATATTCTATTATGGTGTGCTCAAACTGTTAATCTACATTTAATTTAGATTATTATTTGATAGTAAGTAATGTAGAATTTAAATCACATTCATTCATGTTTTCTTCAGATTTTAAGATTTTCTTATCAGAGTGTTCAATTTTAATGTAGTTAAATTTTATAAGAGACAATAATTAAGAACATTCAAAAATAAAGTGTCACGTATTTTTTTTAAACGACGAATGACGAAAAACGACCTAATCGCTGACGAAGTCGCGGGCAACAGCTAGTCTCTAATAAAATTAGAATAAATTAGTCAAGAATTCGTAGTCCCAAATCAGGTGAGTGACCTCCACACTGGGTGAAGGTCAAACGTATAACGGTGTGTGACGTCATAGTATACCGTTCGCGTAGAGCCTGTTCTCTGTTTTTGTGGGAATATGGGTCAAACGTAACCGGATGTAATGCTCTGAAGATGTATAGTAAGATTTAAAACCAGAATACCTATATTACAGGTTGGAATTCTTGGAAGAAAAGCATTGTTTGCTATTTTATAGGTTGTATAAGAGCTGATAATATACCATTTACCTAGGTCCTAGTGCATTTAAAAGATAAGACTTTTCTTTTAGCATATTACATCTCACTAGACTGCTAGAGAAAGTAAACAATATATGTATTTAAAATTAAGCTTAACGAAGTCTGTCTTACGAAAGAAGAAGAAGCTGTGAAATTGGCACCTTATTGTTACTTTTGATGTAATTAAGTTTCATAACATTATTTAATATCATATAATATTTACCTAATTGATTCAGGAGATAACTAGCATTATGTTTATGCATTCAAACGCAAAACAAAATCGAGATTTGCAGCCGGATAGGTAAAACTTATCTTTAGCTAATCTGATAGTTATTTGTTATCAAAGCGCTACTGCCTTCAAGCAACTATGTATAGAACTCAGAACTACCTAGTTGTAGTTAATATGTATCAAGATAACTCATTTAACATGTTAATGTTCCTCACGCGTAGGGTTCTCAGCTATACCGTTTGCGTATTATATTTTATTTTATTGTTTACGAAAAACCTTGTTTACCAGACATCAAAATGTCACACCAAGCACATGCTGAAAGTAGGTAATGGAAGAGAAAGCAACAAAAGTTGGGAACATCCTTAAAATCGTTTAACTTATACCTCATTTAGGTAAAATTAAAAATGGTACATAAAAAATAGGCCAAAAACTTTTAAATAGGCTCTCAGGGGCTTATTCAGGAAATGCTTAATCCGGCCGAAAAACAAATAAATAAACCATACACTTTTCTTTTCCTTTACTTTTTACATATTTGCCGATATTCAATTTATTTATTATGATGATGATAACCCTGCTCACATGGTTACACCTCGCTGGTTGTCACGCGTCACGCACTAACGGGGCACTTTGACGTGACAGAATCTCATGTAGATCGTAGATGACATGATAGCGATGTAGTTCTCTGTGCTAATTCACTGCCACTGCTATATTTATATTTGTCTAATATATTGAACAGAATTCGTGAATGTATTCACTTACAAAACGTTTTACTTCTACAGTTTACCCTACTTAAGTGGGAGGGCTATTTATTTTTACTCTTTACAACACATATTGATAACTAGCTCCCTCTCCTGTTGGTCTTAGCGTGATGATAAATGGGCTATCACCGAAAGAATTTTTCAAATCGGACCAGTAGTTCCTGAGATTAGCGCGTTCAAACAAACAAACTCTTCAGCTTTTTAGATATTTTAGTAGGTATATAACAGATAAAATATGTAATACACGACACCGTATGTACTAAACTATAGTAACATAGGATTGTAATATAGAGCAAAAAGCTGGTAAGCTTGGTAAACTTATATTTCACAAAATGAAAATAAGCCTATTGTTACGTAGAAGTGTACTTAATGATAACGACACATTAAGTGATACTTGTCTAAACTTTGCAAGTATTTCAAAACAATAGCTTTATATTATAACTTACCTCATAGTTTTAGGGTGGCGAAATTATACCTACCAAGCAGAGATTTGTTTCGTGTAATTCTTTGACTATGATTTTTTCATAACAAGACGTGGTACCTATGATCATAATGTTATTTAGACATCATAGACTGTATACTTTAAATTATGTATAAAGTTTCAATGTTGAATGAAAGATTCAACATTGAAACTTTAACACAAAAAGTAAAGAAAATTAATTTCGATAGAGATCGCCGTCAACGACCCTTTGAAGGTGATAATTGTGTTGGTATTTACTTGTAGAAATATTTTAAAATAGGTATACAATACAGCATTGTCCATTTATCCAATGACCTACATAATGAGCATAGTTTAAAATAACAAAAGTAGCTTTTCGCACGCCTTTATTTGTTCAAAAACATATATTTTATCCGTGAAAGCAAATCTATAAAGTCTAACAGAGTAGAGCACAAAAACTACTTCCTAATTTGGACAAAAACTCCCACGACTGACCGACATTCTTCCCAAATTGTTTGGGAAAGTGAAATGAAGTTTGAGAACACGCAACAATTCTGTTATTGTTTTGAATTGGGTTTAGATTTTGATTGCAAGCATTTAAAGTTCATGAATTGGGTTAAAGTACCGAATGCCAAGTAAGAATCGGGTCAAAGTAACAAATGAAACAAGTGAAGGTTGGAGGTTTACTTGAAAATAAGTAGTGTGACTGTGTGAGTCTGTTAGCATAGGACGATTTTGAAGTAGCTATTGCCTTCAGGTACATGTCAATAATCTGTAACAAATACAGTCGAGAAATAATACCTACGTTTAAATATATGTTATAGATGGATTTAGTTTCAAATTTATAATTAATTGAAGCAACTTTTCCAGTAAATTTTTGCATTGTTGAAAAAAAAGCTTACAAATCTATTATTTCCTTTGAACCAATTCCTACATAAAATTCTTAATAATTTGGCAAATTACAATAGCGGTATTGTGTACGTAATGACTGTAATAATAGCAAATAGCTGGATGGGTAAAATGATGCTATAATTATTCAGCAATTCTTTTCATGGTCTTCGAATGAATGGCATACATTTCACTTTTATTGACTCACAATACTATTGATACTACTTTACGTTGGAAATCTGTTTCCACTATAGTTACGTTTGTATTGTTTTTCATCTAAGTAGTCTACATAAGTATGTATTTCTATGCACCTGTACATAATTTTCTCGTCAAAGTTTAACAAAACTCCTTCAAAACGGCTAGCATTCTTTTAATTTTTTTTGGTAGTAATTTCATTATAAATATTAAAAACGTATACTATTTTATGTTTTTATACCGATCAGGCTCATGTTAAAAGTAGGTACGTTCGTCGCGTCGAATGCTATTATTTACAAATCTTTTATAATACAACTGCGCCTATTATTTTACCAGTTAACAATCTAACTAAATAAATGGCAAGTATAATGTTTTAAATCAAAGCACCTAATTGCATTAGAAGTGTAGGTAGATGTAGATGCGTATTGGCATGGTACCTACCTGTATCATTGACACGGAATGCAGGTCAGCATAACGGCTAACCGTAACCACTGGATAGAGTTAACCGTTTCTGTATTCGTTAAATAAGTATGTTTGTAAACATATCGGAGTTTCACAATGTTTACTTTATGTAATAAACGATAAGATATAATAATAAAAGTTCACTTACTTCATTTGTCCAACTTTTTGTTATTTAATTTTTAAGTTAAACACAAACAACTTGCTAATAGGTATAAGTACTTACTTAAAATTTTACCAAAAAATATGCGGGTAATTTACCTTATTTTGTTGTAACTAATATATTTTGTAACCTACCCGCGTAATTTTGGATAAAATATACCCGATAATGTTGTTCATGAAGTAGATAAACTGAAGGTATCAAACTTTCGTGCTGTCGCATTTATTTAACTAAATTTATTTTAGAAATATCTACTTTAGAAACGCTAAAATATAACATAGGTCCCAATTTCATTTCATTTAATAAGAATAGGATTATACGAAAGACAGTTTGTAGTAGATACACTTTTTAAACAGCAGTTATTTTCAATCATCAGATATTAATATATCTTTTTCGATATTTATGTAACTACGTTTATTTTACCTATTTCAGACGCTATCAGCGGTGCTGTGCGCGAGTGAACCCACGACAGAACCTAAAGCATTACCAACAGACACACAAGCAGACCCGGAGGAGCCTCCTGAAGGATACTATGCGTTTGTCGAATCACCTAACGCTACTCCACCAAGGTAATTTTTATTGAAGTGATTATTATACTATTCTTTAGAGTAAATTTTTAAGTGATGATATTTTATACTACTTTTAATATAACCTTAAACTTAGATCTGTTTAAATACGCTCAGGAATGAGGTCTTTTAAGTTGATGCTTCATGAAAATGAAATACAAATCTGTTAAAAGTTATACATGTTGAAATTTTGCATGGGTCCTGGAGGAAAAATATTTACTTGAAATAGTGGAGATAGCAACTTTTACTGAAAGAAAACATTCCTTTATTTTTAAAAGGAATAGAACTGCATTAAAATTCACCTGAATTAAATTTTAGAAAATTCACCTGTCAACTCCATGAACTCTATTTTTTCTAATTACTTTTACTCCAGAGCCTCACTCTGTATATTAGATAAGTACTTATAATACAAGACAATAGCAAAAGCCAATATCTCTAGTTTTTAGACGCCATTATCTAATTCAATCGAGGATTCACATAGCGTAATGCGGAAGAAAAATTGTTACTGTAAGATAGAAGATTTCCTCGAGGTTATGATAGGTTTGGTACATATTATATAATATACATTATACAATATCTACTATAGCTTCAAAAGAACAAAAATGTGTCTATTTTTAACACACTTCTATTGGCTTTACCTGTATTTTGATATTGTGTTTGCAGCTTGTATGTGTCCGAATCATTTTGACTCGATTTCGACCCACTTTAAACGGACAGATTTAATTCAAACTTTGTTCACTTATTATCATGACAAATCATCCGTTTATCGTATTATTGTCTGTTTTTTAGTTATTTCCAAAGAAAGAAGCTTTAACGCAATTTCATGGTATTTAGCTAATGTGCATGTATTTATTGGTGTCAGACAAACAGACAGAGAAAGCAACCCGGCGCCGGCCGCTTTACGGCCTCATATAACATTAATTATTTGGTTTATGCCGCGATTAACCGAGATAACAAGTTCACTCCAATTTTACTACCTAGCATTAAATTCTTTCGCTTCTGGTCACTAAATATTTACATGGATTATCACTCTCACTTTGTAATACAGATTTAGGAAGATATAAGTTGTGTTAACTTTATAAGTAGGTCACCATTTTTTCCAATTTAAAGCGTTTCTTTTCAATCAAACATGTTTGCAAGATGTTTTGGTTTTTATGGCATTCAAATGCTTTATAAATAGACGTCGCCCCGGAATGGCAAAAAATTCCGGGTTCGAATCCCGCCTCGTGGTCGATTTTTTTCTATTATTTAAAAAATTAAATGTTACAATATTTTAAAGCTCTTCTTATTTTTATATCTCTACTTCTGATCACGACGTCTCGATCCATTTTCGTATAAGAATTCATATTGTGGATGTCAATTATATCTTAAATGAAAACGAATGGAAATTGCAAATACCTACGCAATAATAAATCCCAACAAATACTTTATATTTTAGAGACTTAAAGATTTCCCTTTTTATTTCAACTACATATTATTATCTTTTCATTCATAGATTATTTCATAGACTACAGACAAAAAATACCCACACAACTATTTAAAAATGTTCGTACCTTTTATTTGAATTCGTGCGTTCGAATCATGCGTCACCATCGATTTTTTTAAACATCTACTTATACGCATTTTAATAATTAAAAAAAAAACTATGAAAAAATTATAATCATTAATATTATTCCCCCAGAGTCCGTCCCCCACCGTACCGGCAGGTTGCAAGCGAGTGTGCCGAAGCTACGGAAACCCGCGCGCACGTGAGCGCCAACAACCTGTGCGGGGACCTCAACCGGGGACTCATCCCACGGAACCCCATGGGACAGAACCCTAATGGGGAACCTTATCCTTTGTAAGTTATGTGTATAGTTACAACATTTCAACATTTTAAGCTAGGTAGTTACTTGTTTTTTTATAAAACTACCCGTATTTTTTGCTTTTTTGAAAAATTGCGATTTTTATTTATGAGATGTTTTTGAGTTTAAAAATCAGCACAAATTAAGACTTTCATATTATAGACTACATTTAGATAAATAATAATTATCATCAGAACTTAGATTTGGTAAATCAGGATGATTATTATTGTCAGTTTATAGTGCACTAACTTCTATAACTGTTTTTTTTTTCACCGACTAGATAGCTTCACACTCTTTTTAGGTTTCCTACCGTTTAAACCACGCAGTGAGTTCGAGCCACAACTTTTTCATTAATATCTATGGTCTTAACTGAGACAAACAAAGCTGTTCTAAAATTTATTATTTCATTTATGTAGAGGTCATACCATCACGTACGTCGTACAGTACAAAGTGACACCATTTTTACTTTGTACATTCTTGTATTTAAGTTATTCAAAACGCGTGAGAACATAAAATTACCGTAAGGAAATACAGTTTTATCATTATTGATGTTTAGAATAAAAAAAAGCATATAACATGATTAACCCTAAGAAGTTTAAAGTGAAGTTTTTACGTACTTGCAGAAATCATCCAATATTTTATCCAAAAACTACGTGCGGATTTTGATAAAACTTGTTTTATAGCTAGTCCCAGGCATCAACCAGGTATTTTAATTGGAATTTGAATCTATCGCGCGAACGATGTCGCTGGTACATAACTTATAGATTCCAATTGTTTCAATCCGTATAAATTGTTGTTTACAAATTGCACTATATAGAAATTTCCCTACTACATATAAACAAATTTTACATTAATCTATAATACGTATAATATTATGTTTGTAATAGTGAACTAATCCGCAACCACACACTGCGCTACCTCTCCCGCACACTGCCCGTGCTACGCGCGGACGACGCGCTGCCCCGCGTAGCGCACGTGACGGCCGCTACGGGGGACAGCGCTACGAGCGCTACGCCGGCCACTGCTACGTATGGCGCGCCGATGCCGCAGGCTGTGCCCGATATGCATCATAATAGGTAAGGATGGTCATATTAAATTATTATAATTACCATAGTATACAGTATGTATACTATTTGAATGGTGCTTTATATTTCAACATTGTAATTTACATATCGAATCTCAACAATAATGGTGAAAAGCAATGAATTTTAAACAGTTTCTATAATATAGTCTATGAAAGTTAGCTTATGGGTGCTTATAGTAATGTATATTTTATAATTCTATTGAAGAACAAAGATTAGGCTAATTTCATTGACTTTTTTCATGTTATTTTTTGTTTCGTTTTTACGATAATTTATAAAGACTATTCACAGAAAAGTATAATGTTTCGTCATAATGTATGTGACTTTTAATATAAACAGGTTAGAAGAGCGTGGCAAGCGCGCCGCGAGCGAACCAGACGCGAGCGAAGCGAAGCGAGCCGTGCCCAGAGAGAGCAGGAAGTTCTGCGATGGAGGCGGAGTGTGAGTTATAGTTTATTATATTTGTTTATACAGAAGTATTTAATGTACGATTACTTAATAATTTGTCCATAAATAATAATTACGATTAAAGTATTTAACTGGACTAATATGTAACTAAATTCGGCTATGTTATGATTTTTAACCATGAATACCATTGCAGATAGGAAATCATTATTACTATTTCTCAAAAATAAAAACGTAAAATTAAGTAGTAAAACATAATATATTCTTAAATATAAATAACAATACAATTTATCCCAGTAGCTCAGTGGCGCCGAGCTCCTTTAGATCCGAGACCACAACCTCGAGCGCGTCCGGTCTGGTCGCGTCAAGTAACTTCACTCGCCCATCTTTTTCTATCTATAAAAAAAAATACAAAAAAACAAAATAAACATCCTTCTATTGAAAATTTTAGAACAAAAAGTAAAAAAAAAATATATTGGGCTTATATTTTGTAAATCTTAATAATTCAAAGATAATTCATTTCAGCTATATACTCATAAATATTTATTTGTAATAAACACCATTGCAGTTAGGAAAATTTGTATTTTTACAATGTGGCGGTGCCTCGTGTGACATCACGCAGTGTCAGTATCACGTTTGTCAGTATCACATACTGTCAGTGTCACATAGTGCCATTGTCGCATAGTGTCATTGTCGCATAGTGTCATTGTCTCGTAGTGTCATTGTCGCATAGTGTCATTGTCACGCAGTTCCATTTCTTGTGGGTGTAACGCAGTTTTAGTGTCACGTATTGCTGTGTAACGCCACATATCACCATGTATCACCATACATCACCACATCACCACACATCACCACACATCACCGTATCCCACACCTGTGCCCGGTAGCGCAGGTGCTCGGGCCACACGCACGTGTCGAAGTAGCCGGGCACGTCGGGCGGCTCGTACAGCCGGTGCAC
>CAJQZM010037148.1:0-13991 GCA_907164665.1 Colias nastes | reverse complement strand
GTTTTCTACGGCGAATGCCCAATCATCGTAGTTATCACGTCCCTTCAACCTTGGAACGTTCAACGAATAATTTCCTGCCATTGTAACTGCACTAATTTACTCAAAAAGACTATTTTTTAATTTGCTGGGCCCATAACCTAATAAAACACAGGTATGGTTGCGGTCAGACATCTTTAATGACAGCAGACAGTGTAAAGAAAGTACACAGTACACACATGGCGCCAGTTTGCACAGAGACAATATTTTGTTACCACAGATAAACAATAAATTTTACAATACCATACAATCATACATGGTAACACAGAACAGTAAAAACCTTAGATCATTAAGTAATGGATAACACTCGCAGGCGTTTCCCCTTTTGCCGAGGTATAAGATTATTCGAATCGAAAAATCTTATGCTTTCATAAAAACTACTTGTGTAATCGATTACAAACCTCTGCGTATTCGTAAAACATCGAAAGGACGTCTGCGAGTGCTCCGCTAAAAATGCCGTTTTGCACTGTCAAGTCTTGCAGAAGCAATTCAAACATGTCGAATATTAAAAAAAATGGAATAACCTTTCATTTGTGTATATTTTTTTATTTTTTTAACGTACATTTCTAATTAAATGCAATTTCTAATAATCGTCGATGTATCGTTTAGCGATATGATCAAGACAAATAATCGAGTCATGTTTACTCGATCATTGATGCGGCCCCACGAGACTATCATGGAAAGAAAATATACAAATTTAATCTTTATGGGCTAAGAGATAAAGTTGAATTTAAAACGCGATAATGAACCGCATTCCTTACGAGACTATCTTTTAAAGAAATACAAATTTAATCTTTATGATCTAAGTTATAAAGTTGAATTTAGAACGCGATATTGAACCGCACTCCCCACGAGACAACTTGGAATGAAATACAAATTTAATCTTTATGAACTTAGGGATAGAGTTGAATTTAAAAACTCGTCGCTTAAAAGGTCGTAAATTTTTACGACTTTCGTGACACAAATTATTTTTTTGAATGTGTGATTGTGTTTCAATAGTGTGAGTTACCCTCCCCGCACCAAAATCAGCAGAAAGTTTAGTTAGAACATTTGCCAGCGTACTCCATCCATTACTTAATGATCTAAGGTAAAAACCAATAGAAGTGCTATAATGTCCAGTGTCGCCAAACCCACACATTTAAATCGATAGTTATACAGTACACTACAAGTAAACTATGCCTTTGATTGGACAGCTTAATATGAGTAAAAACTGACTTAGGTTATAAATTCAGCATTTCAATATGTACCCTAACGCACCATGTTACGGTTTATTTTAGTATAACATCCCTAGGTATATTAGCTGTTTTGTTTATCATTGCTCAGAAATTCCAAATTCGAAAACATTCAGCTACTCCACAACAGAGGGCGTTAGTTTTCGATAGATATAACTTTGAACCTCAACACATAGAGATAAGGTTGAAATTTGTGTCACTCAACATTAATGACATTAACTTGATATTTATCTGATGCTATGCCCTGAGGGATGTCAGCCTTGTTATCGATAATTCACAAATAATTATTTTTTGTGTATTTTTTTTTCTTTCTATTATAATATGAGTATAGTATAATGTGTCACATTTTGGAGTATGTTTATTACTACTAAGTACGTCTTTTTATATTATTATTATTAAATAAAAACCGGAATAGAATAGTATTAATCTATATTTACAAAATACAAACAGAAAATATGCATTATTTTAAATCTTGGAACTGCCGTAGGTTTGATGTATCGGTGGCCTTTGTTAGACTGCTTAGTGCTGTTCGGCATCCAGTTAACTCGTCACGTTGCATTTATCCATTTCTCTTTTAAATTAGCCTCTTTGGGAAATCTACAAATAAATTGGACAAATGAAAGCAAAGGAAAAATAAAATAAAATTTAATATTTATAATGTTTGTCTTTTCTAAAGTATCGATACTGTCGATATGCGCCACAAGCATCACTAAACCGACATTCGTTTGTTTATTGCAATAATATTCCAGAAAGTCTTGTTTGCTGTTCAATCTATAATAGTACTAATTTCTTATGGATTAAGGTTCATTTTAACTAGATATTTGTATACAATTTTGACAAATTACGACAAACGAAGTTATAACATAAAATCTTAAAAATATATGTAAATGGTATGAAATGCTTCCATTGCTGATATAATTTCGTCTGCTATCATTTTTGCACTCTAATACCGAACAACACGTCCTAATTAATGAATAAATATGGAAAAAAAGGTTTGACAGCTGACAACCGACTCGAATATTTTTCTGCGCACAACTGAGAGCAAGTTAGGTGATCTTATCTTACTAGTGACACGTGGGCCCCGCCCACATCACACTTCTATTTGTTTTTACTGTTCTGTGTTAATTTCCAATAGTTATACCCGGCGCGGCGAATGATGATTCCTATGACACTGACAGTTATTCTCAAGAGACAAACTTGTAATGGCGTCACCATTAAATTAGAAATGTATTGGAGGCGTCTAAAAATGGCATTTATTAATTTTTACGTAGCTTTATGCCATAACAATGATATTCCGTTGGAATTATAACAATTCTTAACATTTACGAGAAATTATATCAATCTGACTTTACGTTTACGTCCTAAAAAACTTACATCGTTGGCATTTATCGACTAGTGCGGAAAGTATCGATAAACAAATTTCGATAATGGAAACGAGTTCACATTTTTTCCATGCTTAAGCTTTAGTTCATTCACTATTGAATGGAACAGAAGATCGCAGCATAATTAATTAATTAATTACCGTTCGCGTTAATTTACTTACCTATGATAATATAAGTTTTTTAGACAAATTAAATGGGGGCTTCCATTTTCATGATAAAATAATATACACTGTGTTAAGAGGAGGCTCCCTAACATAATTTCTGGCACTGAGAGACCGGTTACGGTACTAGACGCTAACACAGCCGTAATAAAGCCGTAAAAATATCGCGTGCGCTCTTTGATCGCGTTCGAGCTCGAAAAGTAAGTCTCAATTCTTATTTCGTTTAAAACTAAAGTAATAATTGATCTAGAGAAAAAATATCTTGGGATTCGATAGTAAACTCTATTTTCTTACTGTTAACATTTATTTTAGACATAAAGTCCAAGTAAATCTTTAAAAAAATGTAATAATCCTTAAAAATGGCATAATTTTTGAATAAAAAATGAATCGAGCGAAAATGTTACAATTACGTAACTGTCTTGTACATCGAAAGAAAAAGACCCAATAAATCATATACTAAAGTTCCATTTTGATTGTATGTGTGACTGTTTCAGAATATTAATGCAAATTCACATAAAATTTAGGGAGCCTCCCCTTAAACGGGTTAAAAATTACGTGAAAATGATAAGGCGCATTTTTATGTTTTGGAAAACTTTCGTTTTACTTACCTACTTAATCTATGCTAAAAAACTTAAATTAATACAACAACAACATAATAGACGTTAAAAATTTTAGTTAAAAATTCATTTTATAATATTAGTAAAAACATGACGTGGCTGAATGCAAACCACGCCTTTTTTCTATAAAATAGTAAAGTATCGACACGACCCATCATACGAGCAATCACTAAGACGAACTGTCATAGGGATCATCATTCGCCGCGCCGGGTATAACGTGTAAATTGATTTGATTTTTATAACATTTCATAGATGGCGCTGTTTCAAATCCGTCTTTATACTACTAAATTCATTAAACTGTTTCTCTGCCCAAATTACGTAAATGACATAGTTTTTATTTTGTAAAGCTAGATAATAAATAGCATGGCTTACTCGAAACCAACATTTAAACAGGAGTCTTTAGATTCTACGCTGTCGTAGTACACAGAATAGGTAAGAAAAATAAAGGTTCACAGCTCCTCCCCCGAAGGTGATATCATGATAATATGTATATACTATCCTCACCCGACCTCTTAGGAATATTCATGCAAAATTTGAAGTAAATCTATGCTGTACTTTCTGAGATTAGCCCGGAAATACATACAGACAAACAGACAAAAATTCTAAAAACTATGTTTTTGGCTTCTATATCGATTATAGATCATGGATCAAGTATTCTTT
Source organism: Colias nastes (assembly GCA_907164665.1). Taxonomy (NCBI): domain Eukaryota; kingdom Metazoa; phylum Arthropoda; class Insecta; order Lepidoptera; family Pieridae; genus Colias; species Colias nastes. The sequence goes on along the minus strand of CAJQZM010037148.1, from coordinate 9,903 downwards.
TAAAAAAATATTCAATGTACAGTTTTGACTTTCCTACGATTTTATTATATGTATAGATTCAACGAATTTGATCGGAGTAACCTTTGCAATCTTATGATATCGAGTGAATTAGAGAATTCTGATGATTATAAGTAATTTTCTTTTTTTTATTTAAAATTTTTGATTTAAAATTAATCAAAAAATTTAGATTTATTCTCTAGAAGTTAAAAATACAATTTAATAATACATACACACTTTACATAGGTACATGAAACCTTTTTTATTTAGTCACCAAGTATTAATTCTTTATTTATTTTCATTTTATCATCACTACATAGTATAAAACAAAGTCGCTTTCTCTGTCCCTATTTCCCTATGTCCCTTTGTATGCTTAAATCTTTGAAACTACGCAACGGATTTTGATGCGGTTTTTTTAATAGATAGAGTGATTCAAGAGGAAGGTTTATATGTATAATAACATCCATTAAATAGTGGAGAAGTACTGTTATTTTTGAGGTTTCTAATGTGATGTCGTAAATAATTACCTTTTTTCCGCTTACATTGCAAACGCAGGCTGAACCCTACGAGTTTTATCAAAATAATGTACTAAGTATTGTACACATTGAAAAGGTCTACAGAAAAGTCCGTGATGGTATATTATGTCTATCTCTTATGGATAACTCACAATAACTTTTTTTTGTCATTTACTTTTTACGACAAATAATGGTTAATTTTCGAAGCGATTTTAACCAATACAGCATTAATCCTTAACCAATTAAATACCTTGAATACATTGTTCATTTAATATAGATCTATATGACCCTTTACACCGTATGATTTAAGTGAATATTTTCGAAGATATTACAGTTTTAAAAATTGCGGGACGTAGCGTTTGCGGCGGTACCGGCCGGCCGCCATTGCACCCGTGCGAAGCCGGGGCGGGTCGCTAGTACAGGATAAATCAAGATAGTTTTATCGGTGCGGCTGATGAGAACCACAGATATACGTACATACAGTTAGGAAACTAAGCCCCTGCGATGAAATTATGACATAAGCACTATTATAGCTATAGGGCTGTTACCTTTTTGATATTTAACCGACTTCAAAAATAAAGGAGGAGGTTATCAATTCGGCCTGTATATTTCTGTTTGCTTTTTTTTCACAGATGATTTTGTGGTAATTTTGAGATTAAAACCCGTTAAAATACAAAAATGGTGTACTTAGCCTAAATATGAATTTACAAGAAGAAACAATCCGAATAAATATACCTTGTAAAAGTAAATACTTTTTTTCAGTGCTATATTTCGAAATCTTGTTTTGGTATGGACGCCGAAGGCTATTTAATGTACCTAAATTATTTATAATGCTTGATATTTGTATGATACATATATTCAATAATAATTATTTTAAACCAGAATTAACAATACTTGTATGTAGGTATACCTACTAAATTATTTTTAAAACGATAAATTAAATTAAATTAAAAAACACAAAATATGCAAAAATAAATTAAAATTATTATTATACGAGCATAGAACCTCCACCTTTTTGTTTTAGGATGAAAAAGAAAATAGTTTGACAGGCTTAGTGCTTGACAAAGTGGTAAAGTCACGTATCGATAAAAATACAATAATTATAATATCTATCTTTTTCTTCCCTAATATTTACGTAATTATGCACATAAATTTAAACAAGATTTTTTTAAGGTTTCCATTTTTTTAGATTTTCGTGCTCTTCTAGATTGCGTAAAAAATAGATGCGATCTTTAAACAGACTGGACTCCTAATAGGTACTATTTGTAGCTATCATTTTGGTAGAAAATATGTCAACATAATTTAAAACTCATACTGCCATATCTATAGAAATTAAAAAATAGTCTCTTTTTAACTTGTAGTCAGATACGGTATTTACAAATATATTTATTGAAAGGGCTACAAACTGAAACAATCGATATTTATTTAATGTGAAATGACATCACTTTAAACTTTTTTCTATACTATGTATCTTTGTCATTCAAAATCTGTGGATGTGTCACCCGCTACTATCGATCCCCCTCAATACCCTCGTAAACACGCTTGATGGGGGGGGAGCCATTTCGAACATTTTGTATGAAGTTTCCTTACTGTATGTATCTGTATATTGTGTGAGAACTTTTTCCGAACGAGATACGTCAACTCTACTATATCCCTCACACAGTAGGAATTGACGGTACCGCAGTAAGAGCTTCAGGGGCGTTGTATGAAAAATATAATAATACTCGAAAAAAGTTAAATTTATTACAGTACTCCCAAACGTGTCCCAAACTGATAACGCGCATAGAAAAATTCGTCACTGTTCGGCAACTGTCATATTCCCCGAGCCTCCGAAGACGATATGTATATAGAGTGGTTAAATGTATTTTCTTCATGCATAGTTTATTAGAATTATGACTTATGAGTTTTATTGTGATTTTATGGTAAAAGAGATAAGTAACGAAATTTGTTTCGATAATTCAATGTAAGTTAATAGCGAGGATAAGCCACACGATTGCGAATATACATACGTATATATTTGTTGTATTGAATTACTCGGAAAATTCTATACTTAGAACTATTAATTAAAGTGTCTTACTGAAGCTGGCGTAATGATGGATGTATGGAAGGTTAAAATTAGACAAAGTTTATATTTAAAAAAAAAATGGTTGCCTGTAAAGTCGGTTTTACGGGCGAAGATTTTACGTGACAACGTCTTTTTCTCGATCATAGTTGAGTGGGAGAGAGACGCAAGGCATTCGGCGGGCCTCTCTCTCGTTCGGTGACTCATCGTAACGTTACCGAGCGTTACACTTTTTCATAAGTGACTCCCAGCCGCAACCTAATTTAAGACGTTGTCACGTCAAAAGATTTTCAAACACTGGTTTACATTTAAATTGTAGAAATCTAATCATTAAAATCCCAGTCCAAAGGATTTACAGAATCAGGGATTATCTCTATTTCTGATATAGTAGAAAGATCAGAACTTTCATTATGCTCTTATTAATTTTCACTTTCTCCACTGCTATCTGCTACCTGTGTAAATAATCATTTTATCGGAAAATTCAAAAGGGTATGTAACAGCAGCTCTATATAATTCCATACAGAGATAATATGTGTGGTCACCACCAATATATAAAGAAGACTGACGGATTTTTGAATTTTTTGACGGACAGGCTACCGTCACCTATTGCCTGAATTGTTTTCGATTGTGTATGACTCTGAATTGACTCCTATTTCTTTCGAACAAGGTGCAAGATGCAAGTGCATTGTTTAGGGCACTTACGATTCAATGATTCGGGGTGATTCGGGTGTTTCTGGAAATACGATAATTAGCGAAGATCTGCATGCGCATTATTAATTTTGGAGTACTGTACATATAATTGAAAAAGCACAATCAGTGACAACAAGATCGGAATTAGAGAGTTGGTTTTATTTTAAAATGCACTTTTTAGTAGAACTCAAATTATAAAAATCATGAACATTTTCGAATTAAATTTTAGTTAGAAGTGAATCTAATGAAGAAGACGATGAAGATATTTTATGGCTACAAACTTATCTGGAAGAACATGATGAAATTATGAAAAAATGGACTAATACATAGTACGAAAAACGAGCTATCTATAAAAATAAGAGTATTTTGACTATTATAATGCTTTAAGATATTACCTTAAAAGTTCTACTGGATATTTATTAGTAAATTTATCGAAACTCAATTTCAATTTCTAAGTACATACTTTAAAAAATTTTGAAATAACTATGGAACTTTGTTTTAGATTTAGAAAGATTTTAATCATACTTATCCACAAAACGGTAATAAATTTTTTGAGAAAAAAATTTCCAATCGGTAACCTCTACCGATTATTTTCTTCAGTGTCTGATATAATCAGTAACTCGTTGATAACTTGATTGAATAATTACGTTATATTTCTTTTAGATTCCTATAACGATGCTTGTGAGTACATCATGGAGAAATTTCATACGACGCTTAGGACTAAATCTTTGGCTGTGATAAGAACTGGTGAGTATTTACATTGTTGATAGCCATGGGAATTAACTTTTATGATTTTCATCTCCAATGATAATTAAACTATTTTTTCAGATTATGAACGTGTGCCAGCCACATCAACAAAACGATACAGTCCGTCAATCAATTCGTCAAGTCCTCAATCGAAAAAAAATAGAAATCAACTGAAAGTAGTAGATAGAGTTACACAAAGTGATACGATTTCAAATCCAAGTGAGTATCCTGAACATTCCAACGTAGAATCGAGAACACTAACTTCATCGAATCTGACGGGCGCTGTTTCTTTTGAAAACACTGTGATTAAGGAAAATTATAAAAAAAATCATCAAGACCAAGCTTCTCAACCAAGTTCTGATGATCTCTTACTCAGATATCCCTATATTCAGCGAAAACCAGAAAAGGATAAAGAAACCCAAGTTAATAGTTCAGGGCCTGGTTCTCGAAGCACGGGAAAAACCCTTCATGCTTTAAAGTGCCCTCCAACGCTTGCAAACCAAATCCGTGAATATACGCTGAATCCAGAAAAAAACCAACTATTATCAATTTATCGTAAACATTTACATCACATTGCATTGACCCAAGGAATACAAGATAGCAGGATTCCAAATCTACGAACCTTTACTCTTGATATTCCCGAACCTCTGATCCTGGATCTTCACACTGGATTAAATACCTCGTTTGCCATTCAAAACCCTACCAACGAAGATAGACAGTTCAGTCAACTAGAAATTTCAAAGTCATCGCCGGTTATTCGAGAACATCCACAAGTTCTGTTGAAACAGAAGACACCTGATCATTCCTCAGAAGTCGATTGTGCTACGTCCAAACCTGCCGCCCATAGTGAAATGACGAATGCTTCAGATGTATCGATTGTCTGTACGAATTCAGCAGAGCATCAGGATTCAATCGTAGAAGACATGGTCGTAGAATCGAGAACACTAACATCATCGAATCTGACGGGCGCTGTTTCTTTTGAAAACACTGTGATTAAGGAAAATTATAAAAAAGATCATCAAGATCAAGCTTCTCAACCAAGTTCTGATGATCTCTTACTCAGATATCCCTATATTCAGCGAAAACCAGAAAAGGATAAAGAAACCCAAGTTAATAGTTCAGGCCCTGGTTCTCGAAGCACGGGAAAAACCCTTCATGCTTTAAAGTGCCCTCCAACGCTTGCAAACCAAATCCGTGATTATACGCTGAATCCAGAAAAAAACCAACTATTATCAATTTATCGTGAACCTTTACATCACATTGCATTGACTCAAGGAATACAAGATAGCAGGATTCCAAATCTACGAACCTTTACTCTTGATCTTCCCGAACCTCTGATCCAGGATCCTATCACTGGATTAAATACCTCGTTTGCCATTCAAAACCCTACCAACGAAGATAGACAGTTCAGTCAACTAGAAATTTCAAAATCATCGCCGGTTATTCGAAAACATCCAAAAGTTAGGTTGAAACAGAAGACACCTGATCATTCCTCAGAAGTCGATTGTGCTACGTCCAAACCTGCTGCCCATAGTGAAATGACGAATGCTTCAGATGTATCGATTGTCTGTACGAATTCAGCAGAGCATCAGGATTCAATCGTAGAAGACATGGTCGTTGACAAATTGACTAAGGCGAGCTGTATTGAACAAAATGTCTTCTCCGAAAGTAGCGCCGAGAATGAATCCTCTGCTAATCCCAAAGCTCTGGTAGAGGCAAATTATTCAGGGCAGACCATAAAGACTTTTATGGAGGAAGCATCGCCGATGGATGAAGCAGTTACGTCGAGTGGAATATCATCGACGCAAGATGTTGATAATGATGAAGGAAGTAACTCTTCAGATCTAAGTTCAGACGAAATCATTGCTGATAGTACAAACTCTCATGAACAAGCAAACCAATCAGTTATTTCTGTATTGAACAAGGCTGATGTCTGGGCGGATCAATTATATTATCTTTTTCAAACAATGAAAATCAACTTCTCAGAAACCTGTCAGATCGCTCATGATATGCACGAATCATTAGTTCAAACCCAGAAAGTGATCGAACGTATTGCGAATGCATCAGAAAATTTGCGAGCGCTGAAGAAGGGCAAAGTCGTTGGAGTGACTTCTAAAGAGGTTACGATGGAGGTTCAACAAATAGCTGAAGTAAATCTAGCTGAGAGGAAAGAGGAAGAAAACCTTGATGTCAGTATGGAGGTAGATGAAAAGGAAAATAACGATGTGGACTCTAAAAGTAGTAAAAAGGATGATAATTGTGGTGAAGATATCAAAGATGTGAAAGGTCAGGATAGAGATAATGAAGTTTCGAAAACGACTCGTGGTCACATTCGAACCTTTGTATTACCTCCGGAATACGATCCAAATGACACCAAATGGACACTAAAGTACCGTGAGAATGATCCGAAACTTAACCTTGTTGAACTTGTTCCTGGAAGCAGTGTATTTATAAACTCTATTAAACTAGCGCATTGCATGCGGTCTGCAAGAGACTATAAAGCGTTAGCTCGAAAGTTATTAGAGGAAATTTTTACTCAAAGTGCGTTAAGTGTTTGTTCACTTACTGGTGTCAGAGCTAACGCTTTTGATATAAGTGGCACGAATGTCAGGCCTGGGTTAGATGCGAATGCAAGAATGGCTATTTTAACGTTCGTCGAAAAGCATGCTTTGGAAAAAAAGTGGGGTATGTTTGACTCGCAGAGTGTCATTAATAGCTTACGCAGCAAAATTCAGGATATAAGAGCTAAATATGCTAAAACAGCGTGAAGATATTTTATAGATAGATCTTTTTTGTCCAAATAGTCGGTGGAATCGTCCCTGCTTTTCATTATTTATTGTTCCTCGAGTATAAGTTAAATTTTGATACTATAAATGTATTCAAATACATATATGCTATTGTTACTATCAGTTTCTTTTATTTTGCTAAACCCTGTACATCAAACCCTACTTCGGAGACCATATCTGTGTCTTCGACCACAAAGGACGTGACGCGGCGCCACCATCGAAGTTTAAAAAAAATAACGAACGGCGAACCGATATAAAGCAGCGCGCGTGCACGCCGCACGACTCGGGGTTATTCGTTCGCCGACCGTTGCCCAGTGCACATCTATCACGAGCTTACTATAACTTATTTGTGATATTTATTTTTATTAATGGTCATAATTATTGTAATACCAAGTGATTTTGTGGAGACCTTCGTGTTCTTTTAAATCAATCTCGGAGCCTGACGCCTACATACGCTTATTTATAAAAAGTACTTTGAAATAATGGCTTCCTGCTGCGCATCGTAACATCGTTCTATATCAAGAAAAGTTTGGAAAATCCAAAAGTGCACGCCTCATAATCTCAGTCGATATTTTTTTTTGTTTATTTAATAACAATTAAACCACATCGAATCAGACCCTGAAAAATGAAAGGGTTCTATTCCTGAGCATACTCAAGCGTAAGAGAAAAAAAAAGACTCGATTAGTAAAGTATTTCGGTCGCTATCGTGTTAACAAGAAAATCCTCCGCACATACAGACACACGGACGTCCAAGACAGAACTTTTTTAAACTGTTTTTTAACTAGTTTAAATAACAAAAATGACATCAAAAATATCATGAATGTTAAAAATAGTGTTTTTTCTTAATATGTGTGTGTATGTATTATCTTACAAGTGCAATGTATGATACATAAAGACATTTTAAGTTTGAAAAATCAGATGTTTTGCGCGAAGTGACAGTAGTACCCACCTCAACGCTTCGCTTATGAGGCGTGCAAAATTCCATGACTAATGCCTCTAATTAACTCAGTACAGGAATACTGGTCAGCAACCACTCGGCAACAGTCATTGTCCTAATGTTTTTTAATAGGTGTCAATATGGTGTTATGATGTCAAGATTTCTATTAATATGAATACTTTAGGATCAATAAAAAAAAACAATTAATAAGGTTACTATAATCACTATAATCGTCAAAACGTAGTCATAAATGTTTTATCGGATGATTTATAATAAAAACTGTTTGTAGACGAAGTTAAATGGAGCTGTAAATAAATAAGCGGAAAGCTCTTAATAATATTTTGTGTCCCAGATCTAAAACGACTTGTTTACGATTACGTGGAAGGGGTTATTCTTAAAAAAACCAACAACTGTGAAAAATAATTTATTCGGATTGATAATGGCGTTTATAACAGCGACGTCAAAAAATTCATACATTTGTAAATTATCATAATAAATACTCTTGATTCATCGCAAGCTGTTGAATAATCAAATAGTCCATTGAAAAGTTACATTTGGGGTCGCGTTTTTTAGAGGACGCAATTTTATTTTTTTGATGTGTAGGGGGGGTCAGTGTGAAGCTATCACCAAGTTTGTGGGGTCGCCACCCTTGTCCCACGGCCGCCATCTTGAAAAGAGCGGTTGATATGGTTTTTACGATATAACTCTTAAAACTATTTATCTGATAAAAAAACATTGTTAGCATTATTTGTTGCAAATTAAATTCTCTACAACTTTAGTCCAGTAACTTTTTGTCGTAGAACTACAAATAAAAAAATTATAAGCGAAAATGTTCAGAAATTAGAGATATGTATTTATATTTTTCGATAAAACTTTTTTTTATCATTTTACGAAGAAATGATATCAGACCATTTTTGTAGATTGTTTTTCAAGGAACAACTTTTATAAACAACATTTTTTCATTACGTCAATAGCTAAGGTGTTACAGCGCTCTGAAGTGAGTACTATTTTTCAGTGTATTTTTCAGTGAACATGCAGCGTGGTACGGGACAGTGATAGATAGATCGCCTAAGTTCTTAATATAATATGTTTGAGATTTTATGTTGGTGACTAGTTTTTCGCGCGTCATAACTGATCCATTGAAATGTTACATTTTTTAGCCCTAACCTTGCGTTTTTTAGAGGACGCAATTTTGTTTTTTTGATGTGTAGGGGGGGTCAGTGTGAAGCTAAAACCAAGTTTGTGGGGTCGCCACCCTTGTCCCACGGCCGCCATCTTGAAAATAGCGGTTGAAATGGTTTTTACGATATATCTCTTATACTATTTAACTGATAAAAAAATATCGTTAACATTATTTGTTGCAAATTAAATTCTCTACAACTTTGGTGTAGTAACTTTTAGTCGTAGAACTATAAATAAAAAAGTTATAAGCGAAAATGTTCAGAAATTAGAGCCATTTATATTTTTCAATAAAACTTTTTTTTATCATTTTACGAAGAAATGATATCAGACCATTTTTGTAGATTGTTTTTCGAGGAACAACTTTTATGTACAACATTTTTTCATAACGTCAATAACTAAGGTTTTACAGCGCTCTGAAGTGAGTACTATTTTTCAGTACTCTTAACTATACATATATTGGCTATTGGCTCTTTTCTCATACTCCAGAACAATAGAAGCACACTGCAGAACATTTCAGACCTGCTTTTCGACGTAAAAAAAAGTCGCGCTTCCAGACTCTACCTCCTGGGTGGTGGGGAAAAGATTCAATAATTAATTATTAGTGATATTGCAAAATTAATTATTAAAAATATTATAATAACAAAAAAAAACCATTACTGATGACAAATTATTATTAGTACACACATAATATAAGTATACTGTATAGTTCAGAGTACTGAAAATTAGTACTCACTTCGGAGCGCTGTAAAACCTTAGCTATTTAATTAATGAAAAAATGTTGTATATAAAAGTTGTTCCTCGAAAAACAATCTACAAAAATGGTCAAATATCATTTCTACGTAAAATTATAAAAAAAAGTTTTATTGAGAAATATAAATATCTCTAATTTCTGAACATTTTCGCTTATAACTTTTTTATTTATAGTTCTACGACAAAAAAATGCAGGATCAAAGTTGTAGAGTATTTAATTTGCAACAAATAATGTAA
>CAJQZM010037147.1:26140-50249 GCA_907164665.1 Colias nastes | reverse complement strand
TGTTGGTGACGTGCGCAGACAAACTTTCTGGTTTTATGAAATACTGTGCGCCTGGCTGAAGCGGGCTCTTGCTCTATAAAGAAAACCAATAATAGCTCAATGAGAAAACCTATACCTATACCTACAGGGTGTCCCAAAAAGTAGTGATATATCATATACTGAACCTGGGAGGTAGAAAACCTAGAGGGCTATCCGAATCACCCCATGTATGCGATTTTTCGTAATTTCGGAGTTATGACGTTTTTTTTAAATTTTTCACCTATCGCGGCTGAGTACGATGCGTGATATTTTTATTTATGGTGACGTGAGTTATTGCGGTAAATGCTTGATTTTTTTGTGTGCTAAGCTTAAGGGGCTGACAAGACCCAATTTTGTTAAAATTGAAATTATTTGAGCAGTTTTTTGAAAAGATATTTATTCTAGCCCATTAAAAAAAATATATGTTAATATTCATCATATTTCGAAGACCGTGGACGGACTCGATACTTAACTGGACGAAATCGGCTCGATAGAAAATAATTGCAAAGATTGGTCTTTTTAAAATCATCATTAAACGATTCTATGTCTTTATTTTTTTGACGTACGGGTCTGCAATTTAAAACACGAAGTCAACATATTCATACCTGAACCTCTAACGAGTCATATTTCGCATAATATGACCTACACTTTTCCTTAAATCACATATTTTCTTATTATTTTCTTCTACGACCTGGCCCCGCCCAGTAACAGTGATTGCGCTCTCGTTCTCGCACACTGTCCAATTGTATGGGAGTAAACGAGAGCGCAATCATTGTTACTGGTAACAAAAGTGGGTCTTTTCAGCCTCTTAAAGATAGGCTTAGAGTATATTATTATAGTAGTATAGAGCGCGTGTATTGCACAAATTGCTTAATGCACATCGTAGGCAGATGAGCTATAGATACTATAAAGATGTGTGTGTGACCAATAGGGATGGGTAGGTATCAATTGCGTGTTGAGCTATCGATTAGTTATGTAAATAAATATGTATCTTAAGTAAATTTTATGTTCAATATGTTATTAAAGGAGAAATGTATGAATAAAGTATAAATATGTAATTTTAAATTTGTTTACCAACTGAATAAAGTGCGTTTATTCGATTTCAATATTTCTTGTATAATTAATTATTATAAGTACTTTAAAAAAAATGTTTAATTGGAATATCTGAAAAACGTGTGGACTTCTTAAATATTAAAATTAATAAAATAAAAGATCGGGTTTAGTACTATTTTTTTTAATAAATCAAATATATAATAATAGTATTTAAAAAATGTTAAATAAAAATAATTAAGTAATAATTTAAAATGAAATAATAAACAATATTAATAATTTTTTTATTCAATTTTATCAATTCTATACCTACCAAAATCTTCAAAAATCAATTTAGCGGTTAAAATATAATATCGTAACATTACAATATATTTTATATTTACACTATAATACATTCGCATTTCGCATTCATAATATTAGAAAGTGTGATACAAAACACACCACAAATTATTTTTAATACATTTTTAAAAGAGTTTTAATTTTAAAGTCAGATAAATAATATGTTAAAATATAGTTCTTCTTCTAAACTATCGAGTACAGCGTTGGTCAAGTCACATCACTACGATCACGTGGCGGCAGTGAGGCACGCGAAGGGTGCGCGAGCGAGCCTGCGCGTGTCCGCCTCCCACTTCCCCTTCACCCCCGCGATGCTAGATTTATTTTCATAAAAATAAATACAACAATCGATTTACCGATGAAATTTGATACTGGATTTCAATTTTGTGTTTTTTCTAGTATCGTTCTTGCAAGATCGAACTGCACATTTCACCATGTTTATTCGTAAATATGAAAAAAATCCCTAGAGAAACGCACTTCGATAGCACTCAACCACGACTACGAGCGCTCGCGGCGGGAACGTCGTGTTGTTCCCACCTGTGCCTACTGTTCCCACTTCGTTGTTCGCACTTTATAGTTAGTATAGTTAGTATATATTATACTCTAAGAAGATAGGCCAATTCAATATGGTAACATTTACTATCGTTAGATCTTTGAATGGAATAAAAAAAAAAGAATTAAATGCCAAGAAAGATAAAATTAATTTCATTTGTTTTGAAACTTAAACTTTAACTTTTTTTTTCTTGTTTCAATTTAATAATACTGGCAATATTATTTTAGGCACCAAGAGCTCCGCGTGTACGAGACTTCTTTCGTGGCGAACTTTCTACAGTTAATGTTACTATTAATAAAAATTGCAAATATTCAACAATAAAAAACTACAATACTACAATTACTTAATGAATTAATATCTCCAATTTTGTAGAATACTATTTATATATATAACTACCATTTGCTGATTTTTAGATTTATCCAAGAACCATTTGAATGAAACCACATGAAACTTCATAGTCAAACCTATAATATTTGCTCTGTGGTCAAACCCAAGTTTAAGATGACAGTTGTTGTCAACCTCAGACAAAAAAGTCAAATGTCTACGTAACGTTATGTTATTTATTTATTACAATATTACTTTGCTAATAACTATTTAACAAACCCAAACACCACAATTAGTTTAATTAAACGTCGTTGTGCTAGTTGTCTTTCAGAAATGGCATCGTTAGCTATTAAAGTAAAAAGTAAAAACGGCCAGCAGATATTAAAAGACTTGACCTCTGATAGTACCGTGGGTGAACTAAAAATGTTTCTATCTAGTCTTACAGATGTAAGCTGTGAGAATATAAGCGTTTTACTAGGCTATCCGCCTAAACCTCTGGACATTAGTAACAATGACAAAAAATTGGGTGAAATAGGATTGAAAACCGGTGAAACATTAATTATAGAAGAGAAATCTGTATCTGTTGGAGAGACTGTGCCTCAAGCTAGTAAAGATAAACCAATTGAGAACGGAATTGTGTCACATGAAGACCAGACTCCTTGTAGGCCTGGCATTTTAATGAAGAAAGTTGTTCCTTCAGATAATTCTTGCCTTTTTACTAGTATAGGTAATTTATAAACTTCTATTTAATATCGATTATTAATTGTCTGATACTATATGTAAGCTTGTGTCATTCAGTTTTATTATACACAATGCAAAATGTATTTGCTCTAACGTGCTATTAACTACACTATTTAAATGAGAATTCAATTTTATTTCAATGAGAATTCAATTATCAATATGTTTTTCACAGGGTTTGTGTTAAACGGCAATGTGGATACGACAGTTCACACTCTCATGCGACAAATCATAGCAATGGAAGTGGCTAGTGACCATGAGACTTACAATGAGGCAATGCTAGGGAAGCCCAATGCTGAGTACTGTGCATGGATTCAGCAGCCAAGTTCTTGGGGAGGAGCTATTGAGGTGAAGTTTGTTTTATAGGCATGGTCTGCTAGATTTATTGTATGAAAAATTGGATGCCCCTGTTTTTTTTCCATAGTAAATATTAAAACTAATCAATTGCCTCCAGGTTTTATTGACCAGCTGTACCCAGTGAAAGCTAAATATCTACAGACCGACAGACAGACATACTTTCACTTGTATAATAGGGTCATTGCGCTGGTTTTCGTCCAGTTATAGGAGTTGCCAACTTTGTGATGCGAAATAAATATTTTGGAGCACCCTTCCTTAAACATATAATATTTTTTTTTAGTCCTTATATAGTCTTCTTTAAGATAATATTAAGTGAAAATAAATCATTTTGACATATCTTTTAATTTAAATTATTTTCTGCAAAAGTAGGGTATATGCTAGTTTTCGTCCAAAAAAACTGGTTTTCGTCCTAGTGTAAGCTAGTTTTCGACCACCGTGTAGAAAAAGGAGGGTAGGTCAACTATTAAGTTAAAAACCAATTACAGGTAAATATATACTTTTATTTAATCAACATCACAATTTCTCACTACCTTACAGGTTTAGTTTTACTAATAATAATCAATATAACTAGTCAACACTGAGATCTATGTAGCACTTGGCAGTCTTTATATGCGTTAGTGATGACTGTTTAATCATTCGTAATAAAGAAAGGAATGCGTTCCTTACAATGTAAATGAATAAAGTAATAATAGTAATAATTACAGGACTAAAAAATAACATCAAAAAACAGAAATATTCATTCTAACAACAAAAATTTTCATTCTAATACTTTGTTTATCAAATGAAATGTACTATATTAAACACAGCCATTATAATAAGTTTTAGCTACTAAAATAAACTATGCCTTACTGATTATTATTTGGCATTAATAATCGCGAGATCTGGCCCAGGTTTCTTTAAAATATCAGTTGTTTTGCCGTGTATTCTATCGAGAACCATAGATTTAGGAATCCCATAATCTCTACAGACTTGTCTTACTGATGCCTTATTTTTCCGAATTGCCGTTAAAGCCTTTATTAAAGATTCTTCAGTGTACGTAGCGTTTTTTTTTCTAGATTTCTTAGACTCCTTCGAGGCCATCTAAAAACAATAAGATCTTTCTTAGGATACGTTGAGTAAGTAGAATAAAAAAATACTGCATTGGCAAAACAGACCTAGAATAAAATATGATACTCAAGTGAATGATAATCAAGAAAAATACAGTGTATTATGTCTGACCTACCCCCATTTATGCTACGAATAATTGACTCTACTTCACATAAGGAGAATGATAGATGACTGAATGAATGACAATATTAGGTACCTACAACACTCTGGCCCTCACCAATTATTTATAAGGAAGATACTGAATAGAAAACTATTCAATACGTAAAAAAAGACGAAAAGTAATGCAAAAGAATAGCTATTTTTAATTTTTGTCCACTCCAATACTCATTCATGGGCGAAAACTAAAACATTTAAAGCTAAATTTAGTTTTCGTCCACTTCTTTAAATATTTTTTTATTTTGGCAGCACTGACAAAGCAGTGGACGGAAACCAAAAAATCTAAACTAATAGCAATAAAGATCACTTCGGGAGAAACTATTCAGTATTTTAAAGGTCCGATAAAATAAAATGACCCTATACTCTGTCCATTATATTATTTGCTTTTTGACAGCTTCACGCCTATGAAGGATTGTATTGTCTATGTTAAAATGTCATACAAATAATTATCGTTCTTCATGGACAGGTCCCGCCCACTTAGTGATGTCTACACAGAATTATTCAATGATGGGTCGATAGATTATAATAATCGATAGAAATACTCTGTAAAATATATCCGATGCAGAAAAACTCTTCTATTATGTTATATAATTTAAACGTAAAGACAACCAAATTGTAAGATAGAAACCAATAAATAATAAAATATTAGTTTAGTTTAGTTTTAACATACAATGCATAGTTATGTGGTCTTATTATTACATATCTTATTAGTACGTTTACGTTGTAATTATTATTTACGTACCTGATTCGATTTATAATTGAAATGGTATCACAATCGATAATCTTTTGAACATCACTTCTGGTATCACCCGTCGAGCTGTCAAAAAGCAATTCTTATAGTGGACAGACTATAACAAATATTCACGTAGCTGTTTGAGTTTCCGTCCACTTGGACGAAAACCAAATATTTTGAGAATTTGGTAACCTAGTATCCGTCCACTTAATTTTTCGAGGAGTATTATAAAAAAAGTATGATAAACGCTTATAATTGCGTTTATTAAGCTTATAAATAAACATACGTACCAAAAACATTACGTAAACTAGCTAAAACAGTGATTTAACTTACCATGAACTTTTCTCGCCGGCAAATATTTCTCTCGCGCAATGACATCTGCAACGCACGGATGCGAAGCGGCCACTTTTACGTTAATTTTTTGAACTCTCTTCTTGTCAAATCAAATTTTCATGTTGATAGTACTGTTGCTTAAACATTATGGACCGTAAAAAGTGCAAACTTGCGCGGGAAGGTAGGTTTGTATTCAAGTTTTACGCACGTGATTGTAGCAGGTCAGTCAAATGGACGAAAACTGAAGCTGGACGGCAAACCAGCGCAATTACCCTACTAGTATCTAATTGTGTTCCCTGTTTGTTTATAAATTAAGAACAAAAATGATTCATGATAATATGCTTCCATGAGGATTTTACCAAGATTTTATACTTCAAATATTGGATTTAAATTTAATAATTAATTGATTGCTCAAATGTTCTGTTATTCCAGGTAGCAATTTTATCTAGATTTTATGGCTTGGAAATGGCTGTTGTGGACACATTAAATGCAATTATCAATAGATTTGGAGAAGACAAGAATTATGGACAGAGAGTATTTTTATTGTTTGATGGGGTGCACTATGATCCCTTATATTTGGAGCAATCTGATGTGAGTATTCATAAAATCTGATATTAATATTATTTACCATTTTTATTTAACATTATTTACCATAAAATCTGATATTAATATTATTTTAATCCCAATTATAATATAAGAAAAGATAAATACTTATACTATTTGCAGAAAAATAAATTTTACAATTCATATCATTTAAACAAATTTTTATTCACAGGGTGGAATCCAAACAGTATTCCCCGCTGAAGATATGGATATTTACAAAGAAGCGGAACAGCTTGCTAAAGAAGCTAAATCGTCTAGACAATTTACGGACTTGAATAAATTCACTTTAAAATGTCAAATCTGTGACAAGCTCCTCACGGGTCAGGTTGAGGCGCAGAAGCACGCTAAAGAAACAATGCACACAAGCTTTGGAGAAGTCTAGCGTTTGCTAAAAGAACCAAAACGGAGTTTGTTATCATCACTCAACAAGATGCTACAGAAATTTCTTCAAGCTCATAACTAGATTGTTACAATAAAAATATTTAAGCAAATGTGAATTAATTATTATCAAAGAGATTTAATAATATATACTATAGTGTGGCCATTAGGGAATTTTTATACAGATTTGATCTTATGAGCTAGTGACACCATCTAGTTTTAATTAGAAAAACGAAAATATCATTTATTTTTACATGACTGTGCTTATCGGCATGTTTTTGTGAAGAATGTTACAATCTTATTAGAAAAGCTAGGATTTTCAAAACTATACATAAGGTTTATGATTGAGATAATGTGGTTCAATGTCCAGTCTATTGTTATATACCATTTAAATACCTTTGGTCATGTAACATAATATATTTCATTACATTAAAGATTATAAATATAAGAAATATTGCAATAAATAATTATATATTTCATGTTAATAATTGTTTTAGCTACTTAGTAATATATACCCAATATATACCATGATTATTTTTTGAGACTGAAATAGATTTACATAAACAAATGTCTTATAGTTTTTGTAATAAGTTTTTGCTATGTTCTGGAGTTAGTATTAAATAGAAAGAGTAAGAGATTGAAAATTTGTAAATTCACTAAGTGCTGATATAGTAAGTACCGAAATAACTGTTACAATTTGATAATTTTTTACGTAATATTTATAGAAAGTATATGTATTGATAATATTGGGACAATTATTGGATTTGATCGGTAGCATTGAGCAAGAGCTAGAAATGTAGCAATTTGTAATATTTAACATCATTGTTCATCACCAATACCAGATTATTTACTAATGACAATAAACATAAGTTTTGGTTCTTGTAGATATAATGTTCATAGCATGTGTGCATATTTTAACTTCATTTTTGCACTTATTAATTCGTGTTCCTACGATTTTTATCAATGCATTATTATTTTTTTATATTTAATTATTATTTTCTTAAACCATACCATTTTACCAATATGATGTCATTGATAATATGTTTGAATTATTACATGAAATATTTAGTTCTAGCTGGGAAAGTTGACTTGGAAATGCAAATATACACCATCATTTAAGTATTTTATTTTATTTCAAACCCTTTCTAATGTTTATTCATTTTAATAGATTTCAACACTTTTTTCTACTAGATTTCTTTTAGAAACGCTTTAGAATCGATTATGGTTAGTAACGCAGTTATAACGAAGTTAACTGATCACATATAAATATAGAATCAGTATAATAGTTTATAAATTTATAAATTAGAATCATTTTTTTCCATTGCATTTGTAACTCTTAGTGTAGTAACGCCTATTACTCAAAATCCGATCTGATCAGTAAATAAAAAAAGAAAAGAAATTGATTGCCAAAAACGTTACATACTTCTTAAAATTAAATAAGGCAAATGGACAGCCTCAGCAAAATGCTGCACAAAAACAACGCTGATAAAGGTGTATTATTGCGACACGTGCAAAGAAATGTTAAGACTGCTTACCATTTCTTAACTATTAACATTCATAAAGCCAGTATTTTTGACTGTGCTATTCTGGTACATATTGTACAACACAGAACACTGCCAAATCTTCTTAATCCCTTCAGTAGTTTTTAGAGTGACTGCGCAACAAACATCTATCATAATCATTCCTTGCATATTTTATAATATTGCAAGGCTGGTTAAGCTGTAGAAGCCCTCGCTTAGCAGAAATCCTACTCAAAAAATGCCACATCGACCTGGTATACTAGTGTTAGATCTATGATCTATGATTTAATCACAGGGTTTAAGAAAAATAAAACAAGATATCTTTTGACATGATTTATTTTTAACACAAAAATGTACAGTATCAATAAATATAGTATCTAGTCACGTCGGCTGCTATCACTTGTCGTTACTCCTATGATTTTATACAATGTTGTTTAACAACATTAAGCTTATAAATTTATATTATATATAATAATGTAATATATTGAAATTGTGCACTGCGGGCCATCCATAGTGAAGAATCAAGCTAAGTTTTAGTTTGTGAGTATTTCATACTCTACAAATGTATATATATAGTAATCATTTTGTTTACTGCTTTACCGCTTTTACAAATAAACGTTAATTTCACTTTAACCCATTGAGCCCCGAACGGCCCGATCGGTCCACGACACAATAGAAAATCTATTGTCTGTGATTCCGGGGCCTGATTTATTAAAGTACATTTAAATAGAAGCTTAGCTTATTTTTAGCTTATGATTTAGAACTAGAGAAAAGTACGTTTTTATTCTTATTGTTGACATTGTAGAGTTTTATTAAGAATTGCGCTTTAAACATTATTTTAACCAACACGATGTAGGGCAACAATCTCTTATTAAATATTTCCCGATTCGTAATAGGCCTCTTAGAAGGTATTCAAATTAATTTATACAATAATAACAACCAATAATTGATTCACACAACATAACATTAGCACAGGACTAGAAAACTGAAATTTTGCAAAAGACAATGTAAAAATTGCTTTATAAATCTCTATTTGTATACAAAATTAAATCTAATATCATTTAATATTGCCGATGTGTATTGCTTAGCTCACAACGTTTATTTACAATTAGGTATTAAGAATCCAGGCAAATATTTACACACAAAATGGCTATTTTCAAACCGTGCTGGACTAGCTAGTGTGTATAGAATTAATAGTTAAAACACGAAGGGAATAAATTGCCAAAATACCTATTGAATATAATATTGGTACTGAATTCACGTATTTAAAGATAATAGTCAGCAATTCGCGATTTATATGTACATAACATTATTAGTGTATTGGTAAAATTTAAATTAATTATTTATCTTAAACATTATAACATGACCAATTTGTTCAATATAGAATAATTTTGGCAATTTATTATAAGGCAGTAAAATATAGTGCGAGTGCGGAAATTCATTTAAAAACTTTATTTACCCCTGATCCTTGTACTCTGATTGAATAAGACTATCTATGGATGCACCCAAGCTATTTAAATATATAACAGACAAAATATGCGAGATAATTAGTATTAAATAAGTCTAACTACACAAGAATAATCTCGTCTTTATACTGTTTAAGGTAACCGTGTTCAATTTTGTACAATCACAATGTAACCAAATTCGCTCATGATATTGTCTTGCATAGACACGATATAGGTCGCAATGAATCGACATATTTATAAACCAAATAATTTGTAAATAACATATGAACAACAGCTTTACAAAGCAACAACTGAAAAAGTGTCCAAAAGCCTTTTATTGCGTATATTTGACTATCTAAGCAGAAAATGTGACGGCATCGGTAAATACGAAAAAAAATAATCGATTCGACGTTATCCTTAGCGCTAAAAATAATATAAAACTGCATAAGCAAAGATAATATGGCAAAATAATTGTATAAAAATATAAGATACACAATATAAATCAATCGTTGTGGAGTATAAAATGCTGCGAGGTGCATATGATACCTAGTTATCAAAATTAAATATTTGGTTCGGTTGTAAAACACCAATTCTTCATATTAATATTGCTTATGAAATTGCTTCATTTTGGAACAATTAAATGAAACTTCTACAGGTTTCAAATTAAAAATAAATGAATAAACACCTAACAATTAAATAATTGAAGTTAAATCGATACGCACGCACGCACAGGCAGTGAATAACTCCGATTTAAAAGAAATAAACTAATATTTAAAGATGGCAGTAATTTGATGCCGGGAAACTTTGATGACTTGTTACCTTGATTTAGATTTAATCGCAATATTCATAGAACAATTTTAGCAAAGAAGTTTTTAGGTAACCTTGAAAATGTTATTAGTATTTGGACTTGACGACCTTCAAATTCAATTTTAATAGCTTTTTTTAACGATTTCGTTCAAATTAAATGCCATCTTTAAATGTTTTTGCGAAAGAAGATTTGTGTGCCCGAATGCGTAATTTACCTATTATTCAATTGAAATCTCAATAGTAATTATTAATGTCTTCACGTTAGAATATTGTTTATTGACTTGTGTTTATTGTAGGCACACGATACTTAGTAGATCTATAGTTCCCCCTACGGGTCTATAAATGTATGGAAGAGATGTATAGAAAATATTACTTTCTCCGTTTTGTGTGAATTTTTATTTATTATGTTAACTAGCGGTCCGCCCCGGCTTCGCCCGTGGTACATATTTACGTTTTCTCTATATAAAAACCATCCTCGTACTTCAAGGAATATAATAAAAAAAGAATTATCGAAATCGGTTCAGCCGTTCTCGAGTTATGCGCTTACCAACACATTTTGCGATTCATTTTTATATACATAATAACAATAACTAATTTAAATTTAATATTTTGATAGCTAGAAGTAGATGTATCTCACGAATCTCAGACTTGAGTATGGATTAAAACATCCCAGCTTTAAAGAATAAGAATTATAAATGAAGTGGTTCTTCTTTTGATAATATATTATGGTAAGTGTTGTCACAAGTAAAATAATTGGAACCAACAAAGAATACAGTAAGTGAAATATAGTTGTGTCATATGAATACTTTTTTAGACTATTTATCTGTTTACTTTTTTTGTTTCTTTAGAAGAAAATCTTTTGAAGTGTACAGATTTCAGTATATTCTCCATTACCTTTGAATGAAGCATGTCAGAGTATTCATAATTCATATTATAACAACTGATGCGTGTGACTGAGATAGAAGTCGTATTTATGGAATATATCTCATGTGTATGAGCGAGACAGCGATTTATCACTTTAAATGCTAAAATTAGTAAAACCCTATTCACGATTTTAGGAAAAGTTGGTTCCAATTATTTGACATTCTCCAATTTAATCCCTTCCCATGATATTTTTTGAAACTTTTTCCGAATTTTTTGACATTTTTTTCAAATTTTTTCGCTTCCTACACATCTCTCACAAGATTTTACTGTGTTTTCGGGTACGAGAACCTCGGTAAAGAGATTCCGAACTTGGTTTCTAGGCCTGTTAGTATCGGCATCGCTACTTGGTAGCCGCCAATGTGATGCGGCTTCTTCTTTATCTCTTCTACTGGCGTGGCCACTGTGAGCTCGGAGCCCGCTGGACGACTGGATGGAAATAAATTATTTATTAATAGGGTAGGTAGAAAAACAATCTAATAGCAAATAGATAATTAAGTTAAGATAACTAAGCTTTTTATTCGTTACATACAAAAACAAATTCCTCCTTTTATCATATTATAATACAAAAATAAATAAATAGTTCAGTCTTAAAAAAATAAAAACTAAGAAAGGTACTAATAAAACTTTGTGGAACTATTAAACAGTATCAGTTTCACAATTTAAAAAAAATATAAAAATCCAAAATCAATTAAATTTAAACTTGCTAAGAGACACTTTAACAACAAAATCATGTGATTCAATCATTATCTCTCACTATTATTTACTTTGTTTACAAATCATTATCTAACCATGACATGGACCTATTAGCCTTGAGGGAGCAATAATATAATGTATACAAAAAGTATATAAATAATTGTATTTAAATACTTACGATCCACCAAAGTCCACGTAGAACAGACGCTGTAATATTTCGTACGTGACCAGCGTCACGGCGAACTGCGGCGACGAACGGAACACACGAGCTATGGGAAAAAAATAAAGTAATTTAAAAGTACTTACTTTAATACAAAAGACAGACTACTTTTATGTTAATCTTAATATTTTATTAACATTACAACATCTGTATGTTATGTATCGTTTTCGCGCCAAAACAGCTAAAACAATTTTGATCTTACAATGAAAAATAATTTAGATTAAACTTTGTAGGTATGTAAACAATACAGAAAACAAATGCATTATGGAAGGAATATGGTAGCATAATAGAAATTTAGATTTTTTCAAGTAAACGATTTGGCACATAATTTCAGTTTTTTACATTTTGAAAATATTGTGCTCCATTTATTTATCACTTACCAATAGCACCCTTCCAGAATGCTCTAGCACCTTCTTCGGCGTATATTTTCCTAGTGGCGTCGATTACACCGTTGTATGTAGTTTGACCGGATCTCGCTACCACCTGGCAAAATATACTTATTACTGGAATTACTTTAGTATTTTTTTTAATAAAATATATAATATTGTGTTTATGGAACAATGTTTTAGGTTAAGAATGAAGTGAAATTATTATCATGTTTTTTCTTCTTTACTTCTACTTAGGATAGAAGTCAGTATTTTTATTGGTTTGTCTTTTTTACTCGTCGCAACGGAGCGATTTGATGGTACGTTTTTCCTTCTAGTGATTTATTTCATCGTGGTAAAACATCTCATTCCTACTGTAATTTCCTAAAAATATAAGACGTAGGTAATCGTTCCCAGGGGAATTCCCAAAAGTTTAGTTGTAGTTTTTAATATAACTAAATAAACATACCTGTAATCTTGTTTTAATAACATCGGCGGGTGTAACGAGGGAAGCCGCGGGCACACCGGCGATGGCTCCCGCAGCTAGCAGTGTTAGTGGGTGGTTGTAACCGTTCTCGTCTGCGAATTTGGCCTGGAAAAAATGTAAGGGGATGAAATCAATAATATGGGGAGTTAAAAAAAAAAATATTATATATTTATAATTTATTATAAATAAAAATTATTATTATTTATTATATTTTGTTGTCATAATCATCAGATCATAAAAAACGCATCTGAACTAGCTGAATTCGTATATATATTGCTAAATCGATTTAAGCAATAAGGAAGTGGATAATGTCAAGTTATTTTTTTGCAAACTTGTCTAGCCTTATCGTTTAATTTACTATTGATCTATAACTGCTCTAAAATTAACAAAATATTTACAAACCAATCAACCCACCTTAACATGCGCATACGCGGGGAAGTATATAGCGCTGAAGGGTACATCCCGCAGCAGACAGGCCTTCGCCCCCTTGTATAAGCCGAAGAGCCCTAAGTCTTTGACAACCGACCACGCCCTAACTTTAGTACCGCTAGCAAGCTCACCCGCCACTTGTAAACGGATTTTCACTATTTCCAACGGATTCGTGAATACTACTTGGGACGCGCCAGCCTGTAAAAAGAAAACGAAATTAAAAAATATATTTTTGTAGGCTGAAAAAAACTTAAAAAATTGTTGAAAAAGGACATAAATGCAGATTTAACTTTCAAAAATAAAACCTGTAATTTACTTCAACTTTAGTTTAAGTTTGTAATGATTTGATTTTTATGAAGTTATACATTTCAATGAAAATGACACGAAATAATCTGTACAATATTTAAAATTTGTTTTATTAAAAAATAATTAAATATCTTTGCTGATGATTTTTTTCTATTTAGAAGTTCTAACACTAAAAGCTTTAATTATTTCAATTAAAGTATAAATATAATTTTAATACTTACGCATGCACCAGCTATGACTTCAGCAGCAAGAGTAAGGTTGCCATTCTTGTCCATTAGCTTATCTCGGACTAAGTCGTTCATCTATATATAAGTTAGTTTTCATTAGTTTAATTTATTTTAATAATTTCTATAGACTATTTAAGTGTTAAAATTGAATACTATTAAAATTCCTATTTATTATCCCATACTAATATTGTAATTGATCTAATTTTTGAATAATGGTAGAATTTTAGATCAATTTGATAACCTTTATAAATAACAATTACAACCCCAACCTAAAAACGATTTTTCACAAAAAAAAATCACCTTTATAAATCATTTGAATACTATACATCTAAATAATAATAAACTTACAGTCAATTTAATAGCTTTCTCCGGGGCGACTCCAATCAGCTGAGGCACTAGACCTCTATATAGACCGAAGACACCCTCATGCCGGATGACCTTCTTGAAGCAATCCCACGAGTTCCTATACGCCACTTCACCAATGAACGAGCCTGTACGCTGGTTCTGCATTCTGGTCTTCACCAAGTCTATTGGGTATACCGCTGAAGCTCCCACCGCTGGAAGACGAATTAAGATTAAATTAATAGGTTGTTTTCATAAATTATCTAAAAGTTAAAAGGCCTTACGAACTGAAAATGTTCAGTGATAATTTTCATTTAGATTTGAACAACTATAAGAAATTTTAGAAAGATAGATCTCGAATTAATACATAAACATCTCGTTTTGCTAACAGGTTCCTATCCTGCAATTCCTATTTCCATTTCGACAATGTGTTCTTTAGTACACATTTAGATTACCTAAGTAGCTTAATTGGTGATGTATGTTAATTTCTTTGAAGGAGTCAGTTTTCCCATTTATTATAAACTTTCCATAGACACTAAAATATCAGGAATGTTAAATACTTGCCACCAGCGATGGAACCCAGGGTAAATCTGTATGTGCTCTCCAATATTTGAATTAAAACACCCCTCTCTTCGGGACTCTGAAACAAACATACACATTATATTTATCTGAATCTTTTATACTCTTTAATTCAATGATTTGCTTATTATTTAGTGCGTTGACACGGATATCGAAGCATTCATATATTTTATAATTTGGAAAAGTCTTTTATTTGTGCTTAGTCCATGTTTATACAAAGTGAACAAGTTATTTCCAGCATTTCTTAACTATTGGAATATGCTCGTTTCATAGGATACGAAAGTTATTTGCTGTTGAGTTTAAATGTACTCTAAGTGTATGTTTCACACTGAATGCTTAAAACTTGACAAGGTAAGGAAAATATTTGTATCTTTCTTCTAATAACAAAACGGGGACACAACCAATTTTCAAATTTCAAATTATTTATTTCTTTCTTTTACATTAGGTCTTAAACTAATTTGTGATTGGAACACTCCTAGTAAGCAGTAAGCAAATAAAATGCTTGTGTCAGGAGGTTCCGCTCTTCCTTAACACTATTACAGAAACAGAAATAAAACAACATGAATGAATACAATGCAAAAACATAAAAGAACATAAAATATAAGAAAGAATTTAATAAATTTCAATAAAATGAAAATATTCCACAATTAATGATGTGTTTTTTTTTCGGTTCTGCGTTCAATACATTCGTTAAGATTACATAGTAGCAATATATTTTCTTTCATTAATTTAATGTTTATACATGAAAAGATTAAACAATAAGTATGTTACTGAACAACGCACTGTTTTTATTGAACTTTGTTATTATTTCTTTTGCCAATTGAGATTTATAT
This sequence comes from Colias nastes, assembly GCA_907164665.1. Taxonomy (NCBI): domain Eukaryota; kingdom Metazoa; phylum Arthropoda; class Insecta; order Lepidoptera; family Pieridae; genus Colias; species Colias nastes. The sequence continues at coordinate 34,386 of CAJQZM010037147.1, read as the reverse complement.
GGCCATCCGCGCCAACGCAAGTATTAAAATAAGCTAACGTGCATTATATTATTATGGTGTCTGCAAGCTCCTGATTGGTTTAAACATGTATGTAGGATTTTGTATTAGCAATATACATAAAAATGGGTCTGGGATCAGGTGGAATTACATGAGTAGTAATAATTTCTTAAATAGGAAGAATATACAAGCCCATCACATTTTGTTAAAAAAAGTTTCAAAGGAGAAATACCGTCAATAATCATATTATATTATACCCTGTAATAAGGGTAGTTTTAACAATGGACTCTCGTTTTTATATACGTGAAGTTTTGAATGTAATCAGCTTGTAGTTTCAGGTTTTAATTATAAATGGACGCAATATGGTGAATTTCAGTGTGTCTTAAGAACATAAATTAGCTTAACATTAAACAATATTGCATGTACAAAAATTACAATTCTTGTATTAGCAGTATGAAAGGAAGAAAGTAAAATAGCAGTTCATATATTATGCTTAACGATCACCTGTTTCCTAAAATAAATATCAGTAAGAAGTGTTCAAATATCCAAAAAAATAAAAGAAGGTAGATAATAAACAAATATAAAGAAAAATTAGGCAGTGATTTCTAAATGTCGGAAATTTGAGGAGGGTCATGAGATTTCAGCATCTTTGGTAAATGATAAACCATTGCAAAAATTAATATATTTTTTTTTATCTTTAATTTTTTACTTCATAACCAAAATCTCACAATCAGCAAGTAAAAGAAACATAGAAACATCATAACTTCAATGTCCTTTGTACTCACCAAGATGCTCCGAAACAAGTTTACTAATCGAAAAGGCCCTCTTAACATATTTACCTCCTCCTTTTGAGCATTGAAAGAAAGAGAAAAATACATAGCGGTGAGTTAGTGATGTTTCCGAAACTCATATTAACAACATACTATACAAACAACTACAAACATACATTAGTCTTCCAGACTGCCCCTGTAAGGATTAAAAGCATTGTGAGATGATATGCTAAAGATAAAAGGTGAACTTACCGACACTGCTTTGATTTCAGCAACTCTTCTTGTGACTTGTTTGAAGTATTGTTCAGGTGTGATTGCGTTCAAGTCATTGTACACGATACGTCTGTGAAATAATCATACTACTTATGAAAAAAAGTTAAAGAATAGTATTTGCAGTTAATGCGAAAAAACGAAGGAATTATTTCAGAAAAATTCCATTCATCATGGATTTGATAGACACCCCGCAGCGATCTCTGTGTTTTGATGTATATGACACAAAAATAATATTAATATGCGTGGAAACTTATGAGTGGTTTGTAGTGCAATTCTAAGCTGTAACAAACTTTTTTCACACAGCAACCGAACCCAGATTGTCTCGTATTGTAGGCCAAGTCCGCGGGAACCGCTGATGTAGCCGAATCAGGACTGGGTATAGAATAATATAATGTGTTACATAAAATAATATTATTAAATAATTTGTCGAATAACATCGCATGTGCATACTTTTTGTCTTTTAATCTTGTTTAGGTATAATTAAAACGAAGTTCTATTTATTTTTTGCAGATTTATGAGTTATAATAATTTACTAAATAAAGTTCTGTGTCCCCTTGTGCTGTTTCATTGATGACCCTTCTCCCTCCTGTTAAACCAAGACTTTTTTTAGGGTCCCGAACTTCAAAAGGAAAAAACGGAACCCTAATAGGATCACTTTGTTACCGGTTTTATTTCCGGTTTCATGTTGACAGTTGTTTTCGGTTTTATGTTCAAAAAGCAGTTTATTTACATTACAGCAATTGTTTTTTTTTTGATATCTAAATAGGTTACCATGTATCTATTTTATACTTAAACATAAAAGAGCAAAACAATCCATCTATATTTGGTACAAAAGGTTATCTATCAAATATACTAATGTTTCATCAAAAACAAGTAAAATGCATTATACTGGGAACAGCATAAAAATTGAGTGGATAACTAGATAATTGATGTAATATTGAACTAAATGTTGTTTTTATCATATTGTTAATAAATTGCAAATAATGTCCATATCAAATCTTTATTATGACAGTAATAATTCAGCTAGCGTGATAAACATGTCATGGCGTTACCTTTACCTTTACCGATTACCGATAATTTAGGGATATCTTGTGTAGATAAGAAAGATTAAAGACATTTATATTCTTACGCGTAACGCGCATGTGGAAATTTAGTGGAACTTTTTTATAATTCTACGTTTTTGCGTATTTATTACCGTTCTTTTGTATTAAAATAATTTCCTGATATAGATATAGGTTAGGTTTGGTAATGATATTTGCAATTTCAAAGTCATTTGCAAGAACTTTGTTTATATTATTGACTTATTTATTGTTTTAGATAAATAAAGACCTTGTTTTAATTTCGTAAGTGCGTTTAGAATATTCCACATCAAAACAATTTTCATGAATTGATGGAATTTTTTTTTCAAATAATACTATAATATTATGCTAAGTCACTTTAGTATATCTATACAAGATCAATACTCATTGCGAAGTTACTCAGCATTAAGTGCATATGCCATTTATACTGTTTATTACATCGTACCTATGCTATAACAGATAATCATGTGTATGTAATCAGATTACGCCTTATCAGATTATAACACACGTGTATCTAAAGGTTCTAATGAACAAAACGCTTAAAGGTTATATTTTATTGCATAGATCCGTTTACCGTTTCTCTTTATCAATAAGGCCCGAGTTATTAGCAATGTAATTATTGGTTTACGCTAATATCACTAATTAATAGTACCGTTTTGTGTTTGATTCTAATAGGATTGTAAATAAACAATTAGCGGTAGGATGATTAGATTTGTGGATAATATAGATACTTCAAACATTGTAGTAATTACGTAATTAATATTTTGGAAATGCGAACAACACTGATACTCTAAGTGTTGCAGTTTTTATAGGAATTAATCGACTGCATCTCTGATTATTTCGCTAATAACGATTCCAATGATTTAAATGAGAAATTATACATGTATTAATCGTATTAAACTTCGTAATTATTATTGTTTAACAGATTTCAATGCTAGTTTTACAAATTCGAGAAAGAGAAATCGCAATTATAATGTATAATAGTAGAAATTGACGTTTGTTTGATCTATTTCAATGAAGCAATCATCCAATTGAAATAATTTATGGTACGAAGAATAGATTGTTATCCCAATAAGAAATCGACTTTAAGCCAGGTCATGTTGTTAATCTCAATATGTTTTGATTAGGGATGGGCCGAAGTTCGTTTCACATTCGGTTTAACCGAAATTCGGCACATTAAACCGAATTTCGCCATTCGGCCGAAATTCGGTTCATAATACCGAACTTCGGCCGAAATTCGTTACATCATCGTCATAGTAGTAGGTGGACCAGCATACATACATATCACGCCGATATCCCTTGCGAGAGAGAATAAGCATCGATAATAATTATGTTCAATTAAAATAATTTATTTAATTATAGGTTTAGTTAGGTGAAATGTATTATGAAGTCACAAACTTTATTATTTCTTGAGTATTCAAAGTCAATGGAATTATATTAGGTATTTTAATGAAATAAAACGCAGAATTAGGTATGAAAAGGAAATAATTATTTATTTTTAATCATACATAATGTTAGGTAATCATAACATGAATGACTCATTGAATAAAAGCCGGGAAGATCTGCCGAACTTCGGCCGAACTTCGGCCGAAGTTCGAATTCGGCGTTGTCATGTACCGAATGTTCGGCCGAAGTTCGAATTCGGTTCAATCCACATTCGGCCCATCACTAGTTTTGATATACTTTAATTTATCTGAATAATATACTGGAATCATTCCGAAAAATAACTGCATCATACCATTAAGGAAAAATACATTTATGCTATAATATGCATTTTCATAAAAAAATCATAATTTTTCCTGCTTCACGATAATCTTTAAATCTTAAAAACACTTATTTTATTACTTACATCACCCTAGTAATAAATGTTTACTTTTTTACAAAATATACTCATTACAAATACCTATCTAATATTTCAGGAAAAGACTAGAATGTAATCGAAAAATCGAAAAAACCTATAAAAAAAATTAAATTATGTTTTATAACTAAGTAGTAACTTAGTTATAAAACATAATTAAATTGTAAGTCGCAGGAGAAGTATCTCCTAACGGAAACATATTTTGTCCCACACAATCTGTGCTAATAAGTACTTTATATCTCTTAATAACTATTACCTATTACTTAGAAAATGTAATTCGAAACTCACCCATTAGTATGATGTATCATTTCGCACAAAGTGAACAATATATCCACTTCCAAGGGTGTAATTTGGCTCATCATTTGGGCAGAATGTAGGAATTCCTCTTTCGTAACTTCCTGTGTTCGGTGTCCGTTCGTTGCGTTCAAATATACACGTTTGATTAGCTCCATGTTATTTAGAAGGGAATTAAAAGCCATGTAGTATGGGAAACTGATTTTTCTCTCGCCTTGCGGGAATCCGGACGCCTGGAAGATTTTTATATGGTATTTAGTAGAAGTTTTAAACTGTTTCCTAATCCTGCCCAAAGGTAAGACGTTAGTAGGTCTATTTAAGGGCACATAGTGTATATAATGTTTTACGTGTTGTAGACGTAAAACACTATATTTAGAGTCTTTTAATACCTGAAATTTGGTAAAATTTTGAAAATGTAATAACTAACTATAAAGATTATCTTATATGTATGAAGTAGGTACTAAATTTAATATTCAAAGACTTATTCTTTATTATGTTAGCCTTTGATGCATATGCATTGCCTTGTAACAAATACTTTAGGATCTATTTGATAAACAATGTGGTTTTTCTTTGTTTTCTTTAAATGCAAGGTAAAGCCAAAATACAAAGTAATGCCTAGTATGACCAATATAGCACAGAAATTTATGATTATTGTACTTTAGATAACAGTAAGTATAAAATATTTTCAATACTTATTCTTATTACTATTAAGATTATTTTAAAGTCATAATAAAATAAAAAAAAAATAAATACTTAATAATATTTTAATAGAAACCTATTAAAATCATCATAAATAGTTTTTATGTTGCGTAGTTAAACAGAAGACATAACTAGTTAGTTTCACCGATAAACGCCATAAAAACCCGCAAATAAGTATGTCAAGCATTTTAATAAAGATAAAGGGGAAACAATGTATCATAAATAAGCTATCAATGTGATGTGTATTTAAATTACACTATATTGGAACATAGATTTTATACCAAAAATATATTCGACACATTACATTTCATGATAAGTAACTATAGTTTTAACTTGATCCCAAAAATGATGGTTACTCAATCTAATTTTCAAATTTAAATGAGATAAGATTTATTTATTTTTTCGTTTCGAATAAAACTACTCGACCTAATCGAACCGAAAATAATTAAATTTATTATAATTAGTACAATTTAAAATAATAATAGTGTGGTTAGACTTCTGTGGTCGTGGTGTGATCTTAAGGGATAACCAAATGTAGATAATATTAGCATATAATTAAAAAGTAGTTAAGCAAGCATTTACCCACGATCTAATTGTTTATGATTAAATGCAAGTTATTGTTACGAAGCAAAATGTTTATCATTTTGGTAATTTATTTATAATTATATCATTTTCGTGTCAGTTTAAGCGCGAGACAATAAATAGCATCATCATAATCATTATCTATAATAATAATAATTTATGCTCTGGTTTTTGTGTTTTTTTTTACATGCTTGTATGAAGGTCACATTGCATGAAAGAAATACAAAATGAGATATTAAAAATGTCTATCACGGTTCATGAGACACAACGTTGTGACAGATGGACGCATGGACAGACAGTGAGACAGAAAGCGAAGTCTCATTAATAGGGCCCTTAATTTAAAACATTACCCTACCGGTACCAAACCCTAATACAACCTAAATCAATAAGATAAATCAAGTAAAGATAAAAGAATAATACAAATATAAAAGAACTGGGTTAAATTATTAAAATTCCATAAATAATCTACCATATTAACTTTTCATATAAACAAAACTTTTACAATCATATCACATATTTATAGTCTAGTAGTCAACACATGTTATTGCAATAACAATTAGTCATTAAGGTTTTAAGTTAAATAAGTATTGTACCTATATTATTGTTATATGTGTTTGTGTTGCAAATAAAATAAAATAAAATAAAAATGACATTAAAGAAAATGAACACTAAGAACATAAATAAAACATTCACTCACGTCAATGACTTTCGTCTTCAGCTCCTTAGTAAGTAGGTGGTTTTTGACGGACAGCATGATATCCCTAAAGTCCCCAACACTGATGAACCCACTGCCATCATGGTCTCGTTTCTTGAAAGCCTCGACTCCATATTCCTCATGGAAATCGTGTAGGAACTGACTGAACTCTGGGTATGTTACGAGACGTTTCTTGTCCTGTGAAGAAATAAAGATTAGTTGTAGAAAGAAAAAAAGTGATTAATTTATTCTTTACCTGATTGAGTAATAAATACTTAATTTACTAATATAACAGAATATATTACCTATGATATTTGATTGATTAGCTCATGCCAAACAATATTACTTACTCTTTAATTATTCAAGTTACAGAAGCTAATTAGAACATGAAATTTTATTCACATAATTTGCAAGAATGCAGGCTTCGGTATTGAAGAGCAGAAATGTATACATTTTAGGCGAAATACACAAACTTTACTGTAGTACAAACTTATTACGTCAACCCTATTCTTATAATGTAAACTATATTAATATCAATAACAAACAAGCAAAACAATAATCAAATGTTACCTTTCCAAAGTACAGGCGAACAAACGTACTCTCCATGTTGAACGGCAGTTTCTTGTACAAAGCCGTCTTTTTCATGACGTCCGCAAACTCCTCTGAAATTCAATCAATAATAAATTAATTCTTATAACTTTCATACTCAAAATCATCAAATAAGAAGGTATTTTCTCATACCGAATGTGACCAGTCCATTCCCATTAGTATCAAAGAGCTGGAAGGCAGTTTTGTACAGTGCATCGGGGACACACAGGAGTCCCTCGAAGGCCTGGAACTCGGAGAATGAAATGAATCCATCCTTGTCCATGTCCACGATGCCAGCGATGAGCTGGACTGACTCCTTGTTGTAGTCATCTGTATGTACAAGTTTTGTATTAGTTTCCCAATTTTTTTGGAAGTTATTCAGCTTGTTACTCTCTTACACTCTCGTACACTCTTGCTTGTCTTTGATGGGTTATCACTAGCTTATAGCAATTAAATACAATAATTTTGAAACATCATAACTTTAAAAGTTGGATAAATGAAACAGAACATATCAGCAAGCAATGAAACCTGCAATTATTGTTGTATTTAGTTAAATACAACAATGATAGTTATCAATAACCTTAGGTAGAATTAGATAGATAAAACTAATGGAGTATGGTATTCATGCATTATAAAAAGCAATTATGCATAATGGAAACAGTGATAACAATATTACCTTCATCAAAGAGTCCAAGGAATTGCCTGACAAAATTCTCACTAGTAATGTACTTTTCACCATTTTTCTCTACGGTGGCATACCTCAAGAATATCTCTCGAAGTTTATCTGGTTCGGCCCGTTTTAAATAACCAGCCCCCTGAAAAATACATTAGGCAGTTAGAAAAAACATTAGGAATTGACTTTAACTATCTACTGATATAGATAATTAGAATATTTGGTTAGTGAAGATACAAAGTTGTGTTTGTAAATGTTATTATACACTAATTAAGATATGAATTCATTGATTTCATAGATATAAGAGCATCTGATGTTATAAAATCTTAACATTTAGTTAATAAGCATCATCAGATGAACAAATAAACGAAAATAATATTTTTTTATTAGCCTATATTATTTTAATAGTGTTGGACTGGGAATACAAGTTTTATGTGAGTATTAATTTTTGTTATTAGTTGTTTATTCAATGATTTTAATTGATTTTTAAGGGTATTTATTAAATTTATGTCCAATAACATCATAAATTTCAGTCTCCTCAAAATTTGTTTAACTTTAATAAAAACTAAGACTTTAAAACATTAAATTTTATAAACAAATTTTTTGAATTAAATACCTGTATAAAGTGTGGTTACTTACTTTCATTATAACCAATAAATTAAAACTATTATTATTAAAAATATTTAAACAATTAGTCCAAGATCCCAGAGCGATAAGACATAACTTATTTTCTAAAAGA
>CAJQZM010037147.1:0-21140 GCA_907164665.1 Colias nastes | reverse complement strand
CTTTTAGAAAATAAGTTATGTCTTATCGCTCTGGGATCTTACTCTAAATTGACAATTCATGAACACATATACCTAATATCTATACGACTTCTAGCACAAATGTGCCATATTTCTCTGTATAGATTATGCTAAATCATTATAAGTGATAAAGTTATAAATTGATTACATAATATGTTATGACATTAATTATTGCCATAAGTGTCTCTATACTATGGTAAAAAAATTGTCAAGTTAAGTGCAGGGTCATGATAAGTTATCAATCACTAACCGTTCACATGATTATATTTAAAATTTTGTTAAATGTTTTGACCGCTCCAAACACTGACTAGTAGTGTAATGTATCTGTCATCATACAAAACAAATTCTTTTAGAAAAAAATCTCAAGTAAGGTTCATTTGCAATAATTATTTTTAATGGTACACATTTCTAGCTCATGTAGATATTTTTTACATTGTTAATCCACAAATGTTTACATTTTTAGGAATTGGTTTGAGTAATTCAATATGATATTTCAGAGCAGTTTTATACCCGTTTAATAGAAAACTGTACTATCTTTTTATTTACATAATAAACACTAGATTTTTCTATTTGTTTCACTAAAAATTAACTTCACAATTCACTATTATAACACACAGTCAAAGTTTCAATAACATTGTAATAAAATAATATAATAGATAGTACCCGACGTGAAGTCATTTTGATGTAAAGCTTGGAGCAGAACTAAAATAGATATTAAACAACTTGACGTACCTAATAGATAAGAAAGTTGTTATCATATTGTGTACTCAAGAAATTCATATATCTTACATGCTTGCTTACATGTTCAGATTATTTTCATCATTCATGAGACCTGACATTTATTAAATTCATATATTACCCACAAAATGAAAAATGTAGCTAAAATTAATTTATGACTACATCGTGTGTCAAAATCGGTAAGTTTGATATATTTTGCAGTAATGCCAGATTTTTTTATAAAATTCATTTGTTTCTATGTGATTTTCGACTAAGGTCAAAAAGGTTAGGAAGCTGGTTATCTGAATAACTAATATGATTATCCTAAAACATGTTATGGTAAATAAGTTCAAATTTTATAAATACCGAATATTCATGAAATCGTGTTTAGAAAACTATGGTGTTAGTTTGTAGAAGATTGGTCTTTCATTAAATTTCAAGGACAAGTTATTCAAGGGCGTTTGTGTTCAAAAGTACCGCATATTGATAGCCGATAACAGTTGGGAACTGATAACAGGTAAATTTTTACTAGGTACATGTATCCCGCAAGGCCGCAACTGTAAATAAACTTACCCACCTCTTGACAGCTGGCTTGAGTGATCAAGGAGTTGGACAAGAATTTAAACATTACAGTAATTTTCGTCACAACACACTATTTCTGTTTTTATGAAATTACTGTAATATTTAAGTCGGAACTTTTAAACGGAGTAAAGTTCGTTCGCCTTGATATTACGTCACAATAATAGAAAATAATATGAATCTATTTTAGTTGTTCACGCACTATTCTCATGATCAACTGCTGTCCGCCGGGTGTTGCCGGTTGTGGAGACTGGAGAGCCGAGAGGCGACAAGCGGATTGCGATTAGCAAAAGCGAATGCGAATTGCGATTTGCGAATTGCGAATCACTATTATTTTACCGATTCGCGGCACAGAATACAGATTCGCGGTCTCGTACAGTTTGCAATTTTTTTATTAAACAAGTACTTCCCTAGGGTTACCATAATTGATGTTATTTAGTTTGCATAAATTATTTAATTAATAACTCGGTTGTTTTTATATAGATAGATTGCAGAATATATTAAAAAGAACTCCGAAATATTACAGATCACTATAAATTATTATAAGTACCTATTAATATAATATTATATTGTACGTATCAGTAGGTAAATAGGTATGCTTTATAATAAAATCTACGAGGAAAAAAACAGTGAATTGGTAACTGATAGGTATGGGAAAGATAAGACGTGTGAAATTTATCAGCTGAGCCATCTCTGTACCATGGACGTAACTTTCATAACCTTTGCCTTAGCTGTTATACACTATAACAGGTGGAATGATATTATTGTATCCGATTGGAAGTAGATGGCGTGCTTACGACTTAAGTAAAAATGCCTGCCTACCCTACGACTTATGTAAAAATACCTACATAAGCAAAAATACAGAAGCACGAATTTTTTTGAGTCTAAAAATTATCATCTATAAATTACTTTGAAGGATAGCGCCGAATGCACAACCATGTGCTAGAAATGGGAAGTGTTGCGACTACGGATCTTGAGCCTTCTTGAATTTACGCATCGATAAATTTAGTACCTACCTACCTAGTCAAGGAAAACCAAATATCTACCTACTAAGCTCACTTTATTATTTAAATAGGATTAAGTGTTTTAAATTATTATACTTAATAAATTAATTGTTTATTATACTTAATACCTAACTAGTTAACTACCTACTACATTGATAATAATTAAATATAATCGTTGCCTTCGTGTTTTTTTTTTGCAAAAAATGTAAGTAAGTATAATAATATATTACGTAGGTAACTAATATGATTATGATTAATCCGGTCAAATTAAGCTTGAAAATAGTATTGAAATAAGGATAATTCCGGGAAAGCCAATTTTGGTGAGGAGCTGGAGTGTACCATAACAAATAAAAATTGAAAAGTCCCCACTTATCCCTAGTGTGCTTCAAAAGTTATTTGGGGTCAAAGGTCAAAATTATGAACCACTGTAAATAAAAGTGTGTAACACGAATAATAATATGGATTCCTTATTCATCTTGTAGGTAATTACATAATATACTGTAGGTACTATTTTTAACTCGATTTTATTAGTTTCACCTGTATTTTTATGTGTGTAGGTACCTATCTACTTCAAAAAACATACAATATGTGTTTTGACTCCTTTATACTCGATTTTGACCCACTTTAAACGAACAGACTTAATTCAACTTTGTAGGTATACCTATGTACCTACCTTTTCAATTATGTAGCATTCAAAATAATAATAAATAATTTGTATACTTGAATGCATTACAAAGTACAAGCATTGTTTAAAGGTAAAGGTAAAGGTAAAGCATTGTTAAGGAAATGGGCACGTATTAAACAAGCAAGAATGTATGCTTTTATGATTACCACAATGATTGATTTTTCTGAAAAAGTACCTAATAAATTTTTCAACTATGGGATTTCAAAGAAAACAAAATTAGAGATTCAAATAAATATTTTGTTGTTGCAGATATTGGTGTCGGCTGCAGTAAATCAAGATGAATGTCAGTGTTATGGCGCCAAGTGGCATGGTGGTGACACCGCACCACTTAGCTACTCAAACTGCTATACTGATACTTCGTCAAGGTGGAACTGCCGTAGAAGCCATGGTTGCTGCGGCAGCTACAATAGCTGTCGTGTATCCGCATATGAACTCTATTGGTGGAGACGGGTTTTGGCTTATAGTTCCACCGTGCGGTGATCCTATCGCAATAGAAGCATGTGGAGGAGCTGGAAGCTTAGCAAATTTAGAACTTTATGCAGGGCTGAAGAAGATACCTACACGAGGTCCAAAATCGGCACTTACCGTTGCTGGCACTGTTGGGGGTTGGGAAGAGGCATTAAAATATATTACTGAAAAAGGCTATAATCGATTACCGTTGTCGTATCTTTTGGCAGATGCAATACGATACGCTGAACACGGATTTCCAATTTCATCTAGCCAAGCTCACACTAACCTTGAATTCGCTAAAAAACACGCAAACTTTTCACAAGGATTTAAAGATGTATTTTATCCAGGTGGACGAGTTTTGGAAACTGGCAATATATTAAAGCAACAAGCGTTAGCGGAAACTCTTAAAGAGCTTGCTAATAAAGGATTAGATAGTTTTTATCGTGGAAATATAGCTGATCTTATAGCAGAAGATTTGGCATCTATCGGTATGCCCATAGCTAAATCAGATCTTACCAATTATTACGCAGAAAGACGACAGCCATTACGCTTACAACACTCTCATGGAGAACTCATGAACTTGCCTCCACCTTCACAAGGTATACTTTCATTGTCTATACTCGGTATACTAGACCAGTTACATGTTGATGGTAAAAATGAAGGTCATTTTATTCATTCTGCAGTTGAAGCAACAAAACAGGCTTTCAAAATGCGCGATGAATATATCACTGACCCGAAATATATGAAAGTGACTCCTGAGTCATTATTATCACATAAACACATCTTCGAAATGGCAAGTCGTATTAATTTTGAGCGTGCATCGGAGGACGCTAAAGGCCACGGCCCTGGTGATACCATTTGGATGGGTATTATGGATAGCTATGGATTTTCTGTTTCCTTTATACAGAGTATATTCCATGAATATGGTAGTGGCGTAGTGTTACCTAAAACGGGTATATTGTGGCAGAATAGAGGGGTCTCTTTTAATTTACAGGAAGGATCTCTACGTTGTTTAGAACCGGGAAAGAAACCCTTCCATACATTAAATCCCGCAGCAGCTATACTTAAAGACGGAAGAGTCATGGTGTATGGGACACGTGGAGGAGACGGTCAACCTCAAACTCAAGCAGCAATATTTCACAGATACGTCGTGCAAGGAATTAACTTGCAACAGTCTATTTACTTACCAAGGTGGGCGTATGGTCCTTTGACTATGGATCCTACCAACATATTACGGCTCGAAAACAGATTTGATCCTATTACTGTAGATTATTTGAAAGCAAGAGGTCATAAGATTGAAATGATACCAGAATTTTCGGAAATGATGGGACAGGCCGGGGCTTTAGTCAAGCACCCTGATGGCATGTTTGAAGGAGGTTGGGATATACGTAGCAATGGATTTGCTGCTGGATACTAGTCATTTTTATACTTTTGTATTATTTTTGTACAAGTTATTTTTATTGTAAAAAGATATCGTTTTGCTCCTCTAAAATACTCTAATTTAAATATAAAATAAATGTTTGAAGATGAAGTTTTGGTACTTATTATCTAAAAATAGTCATCCCGATTGCGATATCATTAACGCGATGGAACTGTAGGCTTACTTTCTGTAACAAATATTACCTAACTACCTAGTTAAGTCTGCAGAATTTTTACGCTGTGACTACCTTATCATGTTGTTTTCAAATGTTTCTGGCTCTTTTTTATGTATTTAACTAGAGGAAATTACACTCAGTTCTTACAGTATCAATTCTCTTTACTTTTATAAAAATAATAAGTAGCAGTTAATTCTATAATCAGATTCAGGCATGGAAGTGACTTTGATTTTGTAAGCATAAAATATAGGTAGGTAGTTAGGTATATCTACTCAATTTAGTGCGTAAAAAAAGTAAAGCTTATCACTTCTAATAATTTATAATTAATAACAATTAATGCCTTCTAATTATAGCACGTAACTTCGTGTTTCCTTTTCGTATTAACAAAGACAGGTATCGAAGGTAATATAGCATATCGAACCGAAAACTGCCAAACAACCTAACTAGGAACTGTCACACGAATGACCCAAAACTTGGAAGTTCGCGGACGACTTAATATGTATCTAATAAGCCGTGAATCCTCAAATGAAGACGAATGCTCCCACTTCATTATTCTGAGAGTTTAATTTAGCGCTTTCTCAGACCATTCATCCGCATTAGCGCCAGTCGGTGACAAATTAAAGGATTTATAGTCTTTTTATACAATGTTTTAGCTATTTGTTTCGCACTCTCTAATATATCAATAGATACATTTTAAATTAATAGAATAATTAACTGGGATAAATGAAGGTACTTTCACAAGGCGCAAATCAAAGACCTAACCTAAAAGCAAGAGCGTTACAATTCCCATAATGTACTTAGGTACCCCTAACCAATCAGATATTACAATCGTAGCCTTTTCTATAAAAATATGTTAATAGCAGGTGTGTCCTCGTATCCCGTGGGATGGAATTTAATAGGTAGGTACTACAGAAATGATAAATGGCAAAAACATTTTAATGACATGCTACGGTATTGTTCACGTTCATTTATTTATTGTAATTTACGTATCGCGATGTAATAATCTATTTGATTGATAAAATTGAAAACTATCTGGTCATAAATAAAACCCGTAGACAAGTTTAATCGCGTGACAGAAAAATGGCAATAAATTAATTATCCGTTTCATTAAATAAACCACGAAATGATGTATTATGAACGGTTATGAACGCATGTATGGAATATAATTTTATAATAGCAAATGTTGATTTACATCTCAACCGTTCTTTGTTCGTACCTTATCGTTCCAATAAATGTGAATTATTGTCGACCACTGTTCAGGAAAGCAGGAGTATATTTCAAAAAGATTGTCTAATTTAAACTGTTCATTTAGAGACCGCCACTAAATTACTTTTCTATTTTCGCGATTCATCTAACAAAGGAGTTCGAAGATAATAAGGATTTTTATGAAAGGAACTCTTAAATGCTCTGAAACTTTTTGACTATGCATTTGACAGGGCCTATAATTGTATCCTAGCACATAGTATATACCTAGGTATGCCGGTATTTTTAGAACGTGGTGCATATCCCGATTTTGAGTTGTGTAAGGAATTTTTAAGAAATGTGCATTTGAAGTTTTTAGGATGTAGGGGTGATTCCTAAGAGGTTGTTGTAGATATCCATTCTAGTAATTTTAACTACTTTAATATTCTTTTTAATCGACCATAAAGTAACCGTAATAATGTGTCATGCATTTTGCAAGTACTTACGTAAAAACTATAGCTTGCAAATTGAAAAAACTCAAACTTATTTTTTGCACCTCATGCCTATATCAGGGTACCCCAAAGAGTATAATGTATAATAGGGCAGGGTACCCTAATCTTATCTACATAATAATAATATTATACATACACATCGAGCTAATGTTTTAATAAGAAATGAGAATATTATCTCTTAATGTTAGAAAATTAGAAGAAAGAGCCTAAATAATAATACATAATATAAATACGAAATTCTAATTATTTGAAACGCTTATAAAATTAATACTTATAGTATATAAAAAAATTACCAAAGGTTTACCACAACTATGCTTATATAACGGTGCATTTACATCAAACGAAAATAGAGCTAGAGCTAGAGCAAGAGCATGTTTTGTGATATTTTAGTGTAAACGGATACTCGTATTCAGTGTTGTTCAGTATTAGAAAATTGAATAGAATCTTTTCGAACGCACTAAGAACAACGAAAGAATGCTCTACGCCTTTTTACACTAAAATAATTTGACATAGTGGGGTTAGAATGAGCATTCGCTCGTTTGATGTAAAATGTAAATACACCGTTTAATATAACGCCTACTGAAAAATCATATCTATGCTATAATTAATAAAATATTACATGTTATAATGATTAAGAAGTTGCTTTACGGTCTTATTATGTATACAGTAGGATACACAGTCGAAGTCACGAGCGTCTGTTTGTACAAAGCAAAAAATTGTAAAGGAACTCTTGGTAGGTATAAAACCTGAAATAATAATCCGTTATTTTTATATTGGCTTATAATAGTATCTAAGTGGAAGTATTTTTTAAATCATATTACCATAATTATATATCAAAGCTATTCATTTATGTTGACGCCAAATATATCATTATCTTTTTATTTAAATTTAAACGAGCTCTGAACGCATATAAACTATAAAGTATGCTGAAATATGACCTGAACTTATCTAAAGAACGCTTTGACTATATATTATTTATTAAATAAAGCAGTGTTCGCAAAATTGACCGCATTCTTCGTTGTGCCTTCAAACGATGTATAGGTATTATAGTACCTGGACAGATATTGTGAAATAGGTTGCATATTTCTGTATTAAAAATGTTTGGCATATTTATTTAATCACAGTTTACATTAATACACTTAGGGCGTATTTTTTTTTTTATTTAAAAGAATATACAATAATAACGTTAAAAAATAAACAATTAATTTCTCTTGTTGTTCTAATTCTTAAGTGGCAACTCCCGATCAAAAAAAAAGGGGAGGGTGTTGAGATATTATTAAAAAAATCTAGGGTATTTAGCAGGAGGGACAATTAATTCGGGTGGTGAATAGAAGGACAGATGTATGTGTGTGATTAAGGCTGCGTCCCCAGTAGGCAAACAGTTAGCGGCTGACTGAGTGAGCCGCAAATTTGCAGCGAACTGAAATTTGAGTTAGCTGCAGACTCAAATCAATTTTGGCGAACAACCAATCGCCGCCGCCGACTGGAACCGGTTTTGGGTGGGAGTCGGCCGCTCACTAAGAGAGTCGGCGCGCGTAACGCTGCAAACTGCGTACAGTGAGCGCAAAACTAGCAAACTGTGAACACTCCATTTGAAATATATGGAAGGGCGTACTAATCCGATACGCCGCTAACTCAGTCGGCGGCTAACTGTTTGCCTACTGGGGACGCAGCCTTATAGTCGCAATGGTATGTTGTACTAAGAATAAGAAAGTGTTATAGTGATTCTCTCGTAAATCTGTCGTAAATCGTAATGGGTGTCACTTCCAGTGTAATTGTGTGAAAACAGGCCCGGGTCTGGAAAATATAATTATACGTGATCTTACTTACTACGAAAATTCATACAGGTATTTATTTCTTACTAATTCTTCTTGGTAGAAGAAATAATAGATTGCGTGAAGAAGTTATTTACATGAATTTATAAAATTTATTCAAATGATTTGCATATTTTTATCATTAAAATAGAATTTCCAAACATTATGTTTTAAAATTGTAACAACAGCTGTACACAAAAGGCGACTGGAAAACTTCGTCATAAATACGTCACATTGTTACAATGGGGTGGTAATTCGAAAAAAGAAACGCTTCGCCGGGATTAAAATAACTCAACGTCTCATCAAGACGAAGTACAATTTGTCGTGAAAAATAAGATCTCAGTTCCAACAGTAATACAATTAGGTACGTCGAGCTACAGGCAAACGAAGAGTGATTATTATTTGTTAATGCTGGATAATTTTGTACCGTAAATGTGTTTTTTATAACAACGTAACTATTAGATGTGTTTCCAAATATAAATATGTTAATGTTTCGTAATTTTTGTTTGTATGTGTGATTGATCGGATTGATAAAACAGCGCCTAATAAAAGTTTCGTGGTTGATTTTCAAGCGTGCGTTAATGCTATGATTTGTTGATTAGAAATATTCAAGTGTGTGTTCATCGATTCTTCAAATAGAGATAGTAAATGTCACATGTTAATACAAGGTACTACATGAGTAATTTGTAGTTAATACGTACCACATGCCACAACATATCGGCCAGCAAATACTTTTACCGTTCAAAGTTTCTTCTAATGGTAAATTAACACTAGAAAGATGTAGTTCTCTACTTTACTATTCTTTATTACTGGATCTATATTTAAAACCAATTTTGTTTACCTAATAAATATAAATTAATAATTGGTTTAAATATCGGTTGCTGTTTATTAATTATATGTATAATAAAATATTTAATTGCGTCAGGCGCCTACAATATTCTACTATGAAAAATTAAAATACAACCTTAATCAAAGACTTTAATGAGAAGGTATTTTTTATGAATCACGTTTATAACTTGACCCAAAAATGTTTTAATAAATGAAACCTTTACTGGTTTTAATAATCCGCAGCAGGCTTTGCCGGGACGTCGAAATAAGTTTATATAATGAAAGAATGATGCTCTAATTATTTTTTTATTACATACGTTGTTCGGTTTAATGGTCCCAGTATGCAGTTACTACGTCATACTTCATAGCACAGACTAATAATAATATACTACGTATACAAGTCATAGTATTAGTGGTTAATAATTATATTATAGTTGGTGTATAATAAAGTTTAACGGTTTCACGTCAAAATTACATTGTTAGGGATCAATAATTATGAGTCTTCTGAGTTTAATGATTGGTTCGTTTTAAAAGAACTTTTTAATTTATTATTCCATCTAGTTCACTAAGCAAACATAAATGTTGTTGTAGTAACAAAATTTGGATTAATGGTATTTTGTTGCAACTTTCACATGTCGAACAATCATTAGAGCGCTCGTTAGGACTAATCATAACAACGTCACTTGTCAGTATGGAATGGAATTCAGCCATCGCCCATCATTACCCATCACTCGCCATGCAACCGACGTCAATTACGGCACGTATAAATAAGTAGAATTAGTGGTCTGTTGTGGCCCTTAATATAGCTTCATAGATATGGAGGTCACACAAAAATTATAAGGTCAAATGTTAAGGCGGCCCATATAATATTAATGGGTAGAGCGAATTTAAAATTTGCGTGATATTTTTGAGAGTAGGGTTGAATTGGGTATAATTTTCAAAAAAGTAAATTAACGATTTAAGGTAAAAGCATATGCCTATGTAGATACTTATCTATCATATTATTATACCTATAGTAGTAACTAGTATCACTAGCTCTACCATGAGTTTACGCACACGATACTCGCTAGCGATTGTAGTAAGCTGTTTGTATAAAATTTCGTACAGCGCCCCTAGTGTGCCGTAGCGGAACTAAAAAGCCTACCATGAGGTGCAATAGTATACTACAGAAGATAACGTATAGTAAACTATACTACACTCGCTGTAGTAACCATACAATTTTTGCACCATGATTTCTAATTTTGACATATGTCATAGTTTATAACTATTCGACGATAGATACGTCATTCACGGTAAATAATCTCGTGAAAGTTAAGAACTATTCACGTTAACTATTGTAGTTACGTCAGACGATTTAACTATGTCAACTCATGGTAGAGGTACAGCTAATCTGTGCGTATAGATACTTTTATCCTAAAGAAATGTAATGTTCCAATGGGATGTTAACAAACTTTTTATAGGATAACTCTTTGGGGAACGGCTATTGTTTGAGAAAATATCTAACGTGTACAACTTTTACATTATTATCAATGTAATAGGTATATTTATTACATTTTCAGTTTTTGGCGATATAAATTTATTCATATAAAAAATACCAACTGGTTACTGATTCCTAACTTATTTGATGTCTCCGGAATCAAATTTTGCCTATTTTGTCTGGATTTAACGATTTTTGCTTTCTATCGGACAAAACATAATTATTATACCTAATCGATAGAATAGTTTCTGAAAATATATTTTCTTAATATTAATATATACTATACATTTTATAAAGAAGAAATTTTATTATTTATATAGTATGGATTCCAAGATTTTTTCCTTAATTTATACGATCAGTGAGATCAGTGAGATTAAAAGCAAAGGTTGTACAAATAAAAAGACGCGAGCAATGTGTTTGCTTTCATAATTACTTATTCTTGGAATAAAAATTATTTTATATCTTAGATAGATATTAAAAAGACACTGAATAAACATCGCTTCAACACAACGCGATAATATAATAATTCGCATATTCATAATCCATAGCCATGTTGTTTTGTTTTATTGTGTACTAGCTTTCCGCCGGCGGCTCCGCCCGCGGTTTCAAAGAAAAACTCGCATAGTTCCCGTTCCCGTGGAATTTCCGGGATAAAACCTATCCTATATTACTCGTGGATAATGTATAGCTTTCGAATGGTGAAAGAATTTTTAAAATCGGTCCAGTAGTTTATGAGCCTATTCATTACAATCAAACAAACAAACAAACAAAGTTTTCCTCTTTATAATATTAGTGTAGAAATAATATTTATCTACACTGACAAAATATTATATTTAGAAAACAATTA
The DNA here is from genome assembly GCA_907164665.1 of Colias nastes. Classification (NCBI taxonomy): domain Eukaryota; kingdom Metazoa; phylum Arthropoda; class Insecta; order Lepidoptera; family Pieridae; genus Colias; species Colias nastes. Next base: position 9,432 of record CAJQZM010037147.1, on the reverse strand, counting down.
ATTTAAATTGAAAACACCTATATATTTTTCGCCAATAAAAGTAGAATACTTCCATTTATTATTTATATGTGTGCAAAAAAACTGTGTAAAATTTTCAACATTTTCATTAAAAGTGACGCCCCAAAATTTCAGGCTTTCACCGCGCCTAATCCTGTACATACTATTATCTATATTCTATATGATATTATTCACATAACATACCTACATACGTCTCTTATTATTTTAACAACATATAAATATCTACATATATTCATCCCTTATTACCTTAACAATTCGACAATACTTCCCTATGATGTATCGTCGCGGGTGACTCCTTGATTACCTTCAGGCTTCACATGTCTGTCACAAAAACTGATCCGTCACTGAAACGACAATTCAAACAACAAAAGGCAATTGAGAACATTTCTGCGAGTGTACAGCTCCTACGCTCGATAGAATATGTAAGGATATCTGAAACAAGGATATTAATTATTAAGAGTTATACTGTGTTGTTATATTTGAGGTTTTTTTATTCTGTTGAAGATCCAGAAGAAGTTATAAATTCTACGTAGGTACGTCTCTCAGCAATGCGTCAATTGCTTGCCCTATTAGAATCTATGCTTTTTCGTTGATGCTGCTCAGATCTATACCTACTTCCAATCTATAATTGTTTATGATAATATTAATATCCCACTGTCACCTCGTAGAATGTTCTTTGCGAATTTGCTAACATATACGAAGAATCAAGGAAAAGGTAATAAACCTTCCATGTCATTTCTAATTTACTCCCCAGTTCAATTCGGCTGAATGTTATTTGAATGTGCGTTCCATTCAGCCGTTTTGTGAGCGACAATGGAAAAAAATGGCTGAAATGGTGAAAATGCAACAGCGCTGGAGCGCGAGCTGCGTCCGATCGGTAGCTGGGTTACGCCGATTGCCGTTGTAAAATCGATTTTAATATTCGTACGGGAGAAAGCTCGTGTTTTTACAAGTCAAACTATATTCGATTATACTCACAATAGTAGTTTTTATTTGAGGCAACGCAGATAACGGATTATCGATTTTTCTGTGACGTTGATTTCGCACAAAAGGATTTTATGTATGTATATTTTTGTCTAAAGCTATGTAAAAAGATACAGTGCTATGTAATTAATAAACTTATCATGAATCACCACAAAAACTAGACTTTTGAATTAGGTTTAATTCAAGAAATTGCTACGCAAAACATGAATGGAATACATATAAAAAATCCGATTTTATTTTATAGGAAGTGAATTCACAGTTAGATTGTGTGTGCATTGTTGATTACATTTCCAATCCAATTTATATATGACCCGGTGTTTGATCCAGATTTCAATCGCGTAATATTTACCAATATAAAACCTTGTATTAGCTCTCACTTACAAATGTTCAACGGAATATCGTTGGAAGCGAGAAATCCCTTCATAATCCGATTATATTAAATTGCACGAGGGACACTTTCAATTTTGTTTAAAGGTTGGCATCCTTGATGTAATACCTTCCTGTAATTGAATTTGTTAAATTGTAACGTAGTATTATATGAGAATTACATTTATTAGGCTGTAGAATATTTAATAATACCTCCATTATTACTAATCCGGGTATACCTTTTATCGGGTTTATATTTAAAATTGTAGATTTATTATATAAAGTTAGTTTTATTTTAAAGTGAAAATCCTTACTTGATTTTGGAATTCAAATCAAGATGAAGCTTTCCTGTCGATCGAGCCGAGTCGACTGTGACTCTCAATACAAATGTCAGCAATTAATCAGTGAGGTCACAGTGTAGTAGCGTCTGCAAAAAAAGGGACGTTTTAAATGGACAAAAATAAGAAATCAAGCAATTTCCGGTGGTAATAATGTTGATAAATGAACAGGTTTTGTGCATATTTTTGTATATTGAATTTGTAAAAAAATACATTTTGCTTTAGGTAATCCATTTTACATATTTCAAGTAGTGATTAGGTAATTATACCATAAAAGTTAATTTACAATGAAAAATGCATACTGCAATAATTGTTTTCAATAATGAACATAGTAAATTCTACAAATATGTATACCTAATCTGGAGTTCCAAGTGACAATTATTCAGTAGCAAAATGGTAGAGTATCTTTTCTTTTTAGCGTACTTTCCTCTACAAGTATACAAGTGAAAAGTCACAAAGCCTTTTTTGCTGACCCTACCAATAAATAATCACACACTAGGAAACGCCATCCTGTGTAATCTTTATATTGGATTTGTCAGTATGCACATACCAATCTTGGCCGATTAATTAGCAGATCCACCAGCATTATTTATTCTGTGAGGACTTCAATTTGGCACGTATCTGAAAAGAAAGGGTTACACAAGTTGATACGTTGAACTTTTTGTGATTGTAGGTTGTTGAAATAAACGTATATCACAAAAACATACATATAGTATAAAATATAGGCGCTTTTACTCTATCTATGTCCCTATGTATTAAATCTTTAAAACTACGCAACGGATTTTTTTAACAGATACCTAGAGTCATTCAAGAGGAAGGTTATAGTATATTATTTAAAAAGCTAAATTTTAAATAAGTTTAAGATAACGTTAGTAACTATATATTTCGTTATTCAATATATTATATTAAATGTAAAATTAATAACGTTTTAATAAATGAGAACTCGCTTTGCAACATTTATTAAATACGTTTCGTAGAACCTCGCAACTGCGATGAGAACCAATTTCATTTTGAATTCTTTAAATATGTTTCTATTAAATTAATTGTATCTTTTTAATCTCTTCTATATTAGACTAATCGCTTGCTTCGTCTTCGCCTGTCATGAACTTGTGTGAAAGCAACCAATGTCCTTCAGGAGGATGTTTCTTTAAATCGTTTATATTTCGGTTATCGCTAGCTCGCTTCTATAAATCTCTGTAGTTAGACTGTATAGAGTATTAAACACATTATATTGTACTAACTAAAATGTAACTACTTATTCAAACGATTAAGGTTTAAATGTCAAAAGTGAAGACTCTTTGATTATTGTTGTTCAAACTTATCGTTTTGTAATAACTATGGCATAATTTCCAACTGTTTAAAATTTGCAGTAATCAAAAATATACCAATCTGGCTTCAGATATTCCATCTTAGTTTGAGAAATGGAACCCGAATGAGAAAAGTTTTTTCTCGAACCGCTCTGCACTTTGACTACAGTTATCCGCTGTTGTTTACTTTGTTTTAAATTATTCCTTGGAATCTCTAGGTCTTATAATCTTATAGTTATGTGCAATAATTATAATCATTTGTGTTCGAGAAAAGAATTCAAACATGGCTTTTAAAATGTTTGTATTTGTATTAAAAATCATTGCGACGCGTGCGTATATTAAGCTTATACTTAAGCGATTGGATAGTTATTGAACTCATTCTTTTTAATTTTTGTTTCAAATACCGTTTCAATGTCTGATATTTTGAGTTCAGCCTATAGCTCAAAGGTTGAACAAAACGTAAACTTATATCTATTCTTACCACGGTATTCTGAAAATCTGTTCCATCGTAACTTTTTACTATCAGAGAATCGGACAAATTCCTGTTAGGTTTGCCTAAATTCCAAGACATCTGAGTCAATATTGCAAAAGTCAATTATGGCAAAATTTAAATCTCGCATTACGAATATTATAGATGTTTATTACAAAATAAATAAGCTCAATCAGATTGACGTATTTGTCTGGATGCTGGCGTTCTAAAATAAATATCTCCGTTGCTAATCCTCCAAATTCCACATGAAAGACAGCACTGTTTTACTATTCTCAAGCCACATAAAGTTAAACGCTAATAAAGTTTTTAAACTATAATAGAAACGGGATCGCTCACGAGCAGGGCTTAGACGAGAAAAGTTGTTCGGGTCGGCCATCGTGTATGAGGAAACAACAACTTTTTAATTATTGTTACTACTTAAACTGGCTTATATTCTGTACAATGTGTAGTTAACTAGTTATGTTGCATTTTTAGCTTAATTAAGTAGGTACATAAATAGTTTGTCATCCGTCTCTAATGTTGCAAGGAGCTATTGAATGATATTTTTTTTATATTTCGGATGAACTCAATATAGTATCTTTTAATGTCATTTGGAAACCAGACACTTGAGCGATGTCGCAGTTGAAAGAGTAAAATTATTAACTATAATGTTCCCGCATATATAAATGTTTGGATAATAGTTTGCACTTTATTAAAGCAGAAAAACATCTAACGTTGAACGTGAATTTTAGTAAAATAAATAAAGTGTTCATGCTCCCGGCTACTAATAAGGTGTGTAATAAATAATAATTAATTACCTTCGAGATATTACGGTACTCTTTTCGCTAGCCTTGGACGTTATATTAAAATTTTCGTGAATGTACTATACGCGAGTCATTTCTTTATTGTTTTTAATAAGGTTGTTAAAGGCAAAACATAATAATACGAAGGTCAGCATTAAGGTTAGGTACGTTCAGTTTCAAGGCGAGCACGATTATCGTCACGCACTAAAACGCGAACATTTAATAAAGTGTGCTATTGAGCTGTAAAAGAGTTTACGGTGGCAACAAGTCAGCAAAGCCAATTAGAAGCTGAAATTTATGACGGCTTCCTGCCCATAAATTGCTACATTTTAATTTAATCCCACAAAGTCCAGCTCGGTGCCGACTGTAACTTTAAAACTTCGTCTTGCCCTGATTTCGTTGAAGGGATCCGAAACGTTTCTTCTACAACAAATTATAAGTGTTCCCATAAATAAAACTGTTACAGCGGAATTGGAAAAAGTGACATAAGTATCTTTGGATTTCTTAACTTTAGAGTTTCTTCTGAAGGGACACAGTTCGTTGAATGTATTGTTATTTTTTGTCGGAACTTTTGAGTAACTGAAATGTTTTAATTCCGATTTGGTATTTCAATTAAAAAGTATAATTTTTTGTGAAACGAAATATTTTCCTAATTTACTTAAGCTTATTTTTTCAAAGAAAAATTTCGATATTTTATACAAGTTATGATGTATAATGGTTATGTGTAAAAAGGACAAAAGTTTATATTTAATCCAATTCTTCAGAACTAGTTTTCTCTTTTTTTACTAACTAACTAATTATTTTTGAGACGTGTACTTTTTCCAATATATGAATAGTAAAAGAAACATAAAAGATATAGACAAAATTTCTGTATGTTCCTTAATATAATCATAATATACATACATTATAATGAGTCTAATGTTTACGTAGCAAGCGTAGCATTAACGCGTAGAGCTGCTACGCTGTTATTCCAAAAACATTATCATGCGCCAAACAAGCTAATAACTTTTATGTTTTAATGACCTGCCTTAGAATAGAATACAGGTACGTATAAATATTTTTGCAGCATTAATGAATTTTATTTAAGGCTAGGTGTTGATGCAATTTTATTAAGGACAGCTCAATTACTATAGGTATAATAATAAAGAACAAAAATTACGGACAAGCGCATCTTTATTTTATTATTTTCAGTCTTCCCCGAAATTCAATTTTCAGGAACTTTACAATTACAAACGGAAGACTATTATTATAACGTTCAATTTTCACTAAAAATAAAAAAAATAATATTCTTATTTATCAATACATTTCGTACCCAATCACTCGATCTTATTTACGGAAACGTGGTTTGTAAATATTTCAATGTTCTCGAATGTATGGAATACGAACAATAAAACTTAAGCTTGGCTTATTACACAACAGAATTTTCGTTATTATTCTGACGAAAGCACATTAATTAAAATAACCCCTATTGAGGAATAATGCGGTTTAAAGTATGCATTTGTATTGTGCCTTTTGTTTACGTTCGAATTACGTTTGATTGTACGGTAAAATACGATTCTGTTTCTGTAATACGTATCGTATTGGATACATTAATTATTACAGTTGATATGTTAATGGCCTATAATATTATTTTATTAAGAATTTCTTGTGTTCTGTAATTCATGCTTTTAGATTATTGTATTTTTTTTCTTATTTACTATTTGGTTTTTAGGATTAAATACGACATGAAATTGTGTCATAATGAATATTTAAATAAGAGTATGTACTAAAGCAAAACACAAATAGACTCAACACAAGACAGTTTTTCAGTACAATAAATCATTGTTCTTTTTGTGTCTTCTACTAAGAACGTTTTCTTAGTAGAAGAGAGCTAATTAAAGACTGTTGAACTACGACGCTCTGTAAATTCATTCAAATTCGATTGCTTAAATTAACAAGCCTCAAGACTGAAATCCCGAACTGATCAAAACTTTGATCAAATTACCTTGGGGCCAACTATACGGAGTCCTGGCAGTTTCACAATATTAAACCACGTTAAACTCAACGGCCATAAGAATTACAGATGTTGAAACAGCTTCGTTTCACAGATAATAGAAGACCTTTGGACGTTTGGTGTTTATGCCGGGTTATTAGGAGATACGGTCAACAAATTAAGAGGATACCTTAGACGAGGTCTTGCGAAAGATTCGGGTGGATACGCTTGAATAATGTTTCTCATTTTGTTTAAATAATACTATCTATACAAAACGAGACATTTGATTGAGATATAAATTGGTAGTAAGCACCTAATTGAGCGATAAGATAAAGAAACTATGATGTTATCTTAATATTATGTTTCAACATCGAAACTGTGTGTATTTTTGATTCACACATATTTTTATATAATAACACATATTAATATTAAATTGTGTAATAATACAAATACAAGTAGAAATTAAAACACAGAACGATTACTTAGAATCCGATAGAAAGGCGTCTTAACATTATCCTCTTTTAAACGTCAAAAGTAAACGAGTTTTAGCCGTAGAAGTTCTGAAAGATACGATAAAGAATTTGAAGCGATTTTAAATTAGATTTCATAATGATCTTGAAAAAAAAAACGGATTAAAAATACGAAATCAACTCTTTATTTTACGATAATACATAATGCAGATTCGCCTCAAAATAATAATGTATTTGTAATAAAATACGACACCCTCATCAATTATAACTTACTAGCTTTCCGCCCGCGGCTGCGCCCGCTTCGTCTAAAACCTAATAAATTATAAAATAAAACCTTCCTCTTGAATCAATATATCTATTTAAAAAAAAAACCGCATCAAATCCCTTACTTAGTTTTAAAGATTAAAGCATACATAGGGGACATAGAGACAGAGAAAACGACTTTCTTTAATACTATGTAGTGATTACAAAATATATAAATATAAAAAATATGAGTAACGTTCTATCCATACATTTTAATCGTAAATAGCAAAACAGCCGGGTGTCGAGTTTACCACTCTATCCAGTTATTGTTCCAGTATTTCGCGCCGACGTTTTGGATTAATTTATACGGACACTAGGAGATTATATTAATATCCTCTTGCCTTTCTATTACTTCACCTTTATTTATTTCTCTAGCTAATTGAAATGGTGACACTGGAATCGTTTTCTTGATAGCTTATTAGGGAGAGAGCTAGGAAAGGAATGGAGTTGCTCTGTTTTAATTGCAAGTACATCTGGCCCTGGCTGGATATAATTTATTATTGCATGCACAAAGTGGAGATATTTTTAGCATCTTGTGGGTGTCTTGTGGTTGAACTCACTTTCTTCATGTACCCTATCTAAACAATCCATAACATAAGTTCAATGACTAATTTACGCTATACAGGGTGTAATCGTTAAGTGTGCACAGGCGATTATTCCGTAACTATTGCACATATCAAAAAACTTTAAACTGATATCGAAAGTACTTAACATAATGAGTAAAATGACAATAATAACTTTTAAAAAATATAACGTGAAATATCTAAAAACGAAAAAAACAAGTTTAAAATTTCCCTGATTTCTTTTGTTATATTATTCAATTCAGTATCAATATATTCATTTATAAATGCTACAAGAACAGAATTAAATTATTTGAATCGAATACAATATTATACATATAACAAACAATAATTAAGCCTCTGCATACCTACTTACAAATTCTATGTTTATATAATTTGTAAGTAGATATTCAGATTCATATATTCAACGCAACATGTACCTGCATTGTCGTAAATTTTTCCAACAGTAAATAAATCAACTACTTAAAAACAGTTCGCATTCAAAAAGGTCAAAGCCGCTACTGACAACATACTGTCTTTTTCATAGGGAATCCATTTGCTTAAAACCTTCGTCCATTACCGTGATTTATTCAATTATTCAGTAACAAATGAATTACCACGCTTTTGTAAAAAGCTACATGGTAAAGGTAAAATGAAAATTTTGTGATGTGTCACTTCTTTTTAACTTGGAGCTTCGTATTATTTTCGATGATAAATCTTTTCCACGAAATATGCGATTACGTCGGCTAATCCGGGGATTTTTAAAGAAAATCATGAATAACGCAAACGAAGAAAATTAATATAAGATAAAGTCGAATACGGTATGATTGACTCGGTTCGGTAACATCAAGAGATCTTCAAATATTAAGATAAGTACCTAATTTTATATATTTCTGCAAAAAGGAAAAATAATCCGTATGTCTAATTAAGATTAAAAGACAATGGTATCGATACTAAAAACGTATATTTATACATTTATCTTCCTTATTCACTTCAATATGTACATTTTACAAACTCTATTTACAGAGTATAAATTACGCATTTCCAGTTCATACCGCAACCCAGACTTCAATACAACTTTTATAAAACCAGAATAAAACAAAAAACCGATACGTCAATAATTATGAACGTATTTATTTTCGCGATGTCGCAACGCCAAGCAACAAATGTATTTCATTCTATTTCTATTAAATTGACTGTATGGATGAGTCGGAAAGATTGATGTTTTCGCGTTTTTCCCAGCGAACGCGACGGAAAATAGACGTTATCTTGTAGGGAATAGAATCGAAAAGAAGTTTTTAATTTTATGTAGTAATATGAAACACTTCATTGCAGTGCTCGTGACGTAAACATGAATTTGGTGGGGTCGGCCATTGTGGCTCGTATGAATGTTACGCATTCATAGTTGAATGTGTAGTGAATAATGGGAACTTTTTTAGATTAAAAGGAAATGGTGGTTTATATGATTCATAAGAATGCACGTTTATATTATTTCTAAAAACATAGATAAAAATAATTTTACTTGCAACTGTATGATGAATGTGATTCTTTGCCTAACTTAGGAATATTTCGTCTAAATAATGCTATTTTTTTACAAGTAGGTATATATTATATTGTATTGTAAGTAATATATCAAAAAAAAAAATTATTTATTAATTGTTAAATATTTTTTAGGTGCCATTCCACACCATCACAGAAGATTGGAGTGCAGCGAACAGCGAACAGCGAACAGCGAACACCGAACACCGAACACGAACACGAACACGAACACGAACACAAACACAAACTCTCAAAATCAAATTCAAATTCAAATTCAAATTCAAATTGTAATGCAAATTCAAA
>CAJQZM010037146.1:34325-59012 GCA_907164665.1 Colias nastes | reverse complement strand
CGTTGCGTAGTTTCAAAGATTTAAGCGTACAAAGGGACATAGGGACAGAGAAAGCGACTTTGTTTTATACTATGTAGTGATATTACTATAGAAAATATACGATTGATTTATTTAAAGAATAGTATATAATAGTGGCACAGTATTACAATATTTCCTACAGTATGGCGACGAATGTACCTACTTGCACAGAGAAACGGAGGGGAACTGGCGGGGGGTCGGGCGACGCGGGCCGCGTACTGCAATCACGCTAGTTTGCATTACTTAGCGCGAAAGGACGACACATTCGTATTTTTTGTGTAATAATTTTATTATAGGTACTTACATATTCTCTAATGGCGCGCACAAACTGTTCTGTGTATTGATGTAAATCTAGATCGAAATCCCAGAAGTTATTTAGATATTTTAGACAGATTGTATTTGTATCTATAGAATTTTAATCAAAGCTGTGTATATGTTGTTCTCATTCTTGTCTTATCAGATTGTACATCCCATTGGAATGCATTACTTAGTTAAATGTTATAATATACAATTAAGAACATCCAAAAATAAAGGGTCCACGTAAATAATATTTAGCAGTGCAATATAATATGTAATTATATATTTATGAACAAATAATTACATCAGATTTAATAATCGCAATTATTTTGAATGTACATATGAATAAATGATTTCATAATAATATTAATAATCACAATTGTTTTATTTCCCATTTGTTGCAACCCTAGCATATTTTCGTGTGGCAGCGTAAGTACCTACGCTGGTGATGGCGGCGGCATCGCGCGACATCAAAGGCGTTTCCTTACTGTAGGAAATAATATTGTAATACTGTGATAGTGGTTCATATATTATAATTAAAGTTCTTATACATCCCCCTAGTTTTCACCAAAGGATAGAGGTTTTTAGTATATAATTAAAAGTTTTAGATAGCGTGGTCGGAAAGTTAATAGAAATAAATTAAGTAATGATGTGTGTATATTGTATGTATTTTATACGGAAACGGTTCGGTATGTAGGAATCAAAGTGTATGGTAGGTACTGAATTATACTCATACCCGAGATGAAAACTTGTTGTGGAAGAAAATTTTGAGGATAAAATGCGTTATATGCAAATGATAAATCATAGCCGATGAGTATAAATATTTTGTGGTATGCATTGTTTAACTTTAAATTCCGGTTGGTATATTAAACCTGCCAGTGATTTAAATTAATTATAACCGCATCATGTGGCATCCTGCTTCGGCCATATTGGATTACTGTCAAATTGACAATTTGGAAACACGTGTGACGTTGGACACAAATTTGGAATGACATTATTCAAATTGGCGGAATATTTGATTAAAAAATGTTCTCTCTACTACGTAGGAATTATGTTGAATTATGAGGTGGAGTTGGCGCGAAATTCTACGTAGTACTTTTTATTATTTTATATTACGCTGATTTTGGTATTTTGCCGTGTTTTTATGGATTATATTATGAAACATAATTTGGCCATTGAGCTATTATAATTTGGCACATCTTTATACTAATGGATAAACTCGAACACTTAGGAAATCTCAATAGTTTTCTTTCTTTCTTTCTGAGTGACACGTTTTATTTTCGGGTCATTCCAGGCGAACCCTGGTCAACCGACTTCTTAAAAAAATAAGACTGAGAGGCTTTAAATGTTATGAAATTAAAATCATACACAATTAAATACCTACATAATATGTATCAGTCATTATCCCACCATAAAGATTTTCGTACATCATTAGTCATTACCATCATTACCATATTGACAATTATTGTTTGTACACTATACATCGGTAGCTTTCCGCTATAAAATGAATCGTGTACACATTTTTATTAGTCAATGGGATCGCACGTTGAAGATAGAAGCCACTTTGACATTGAGATTGTAATTTGTAATTCAAACGATGTTAGCGCATGATACGATTTGAAATGGACTGGCATCGATTTATAAATACATAGTGTTATAGGTTGTTCGATTACTGTTTTTTGTTATAATTTTAGTTTTATAACGAGTTTTAAATTTGAACGTTTTTTTACTAGTACTTGAGTACATATTATAGCTAAAAGTTATATCAAATAGCATTTTTAAGTGCTTCTTGCACATTTTTTTTTGTTTATTTAGGTATATTTTATAAATTATTAGACTACACAAACTATAAACAGACATAAAAATTAACCTATTAAATATTATTTTGATTTTCCTACTAACGGAAGGCAGTAAACTGACAATAGTTCTAGGACAGCATAATAATATATCGTTACAATAACTGAAAACACACATCAATATTTCTTGTTTATAACTAAAACCTAGTGTTATCTCATGCCAGTGTACACAAGGTTAGCTAACATGGTTGCGTATCGACTATCGAGTTACTATCCTATCTCAAGGGAATGAAATGAACTGCGCTTTTGGTCTTTATTACAAAGTAAAACGATTAAATTTGGAAAATGAACTCTGATACTAGTAAACATATGTATCTAGTTTACATGGTCTAGTGATAATTTCTAGATGCCCTTATCTTTTCATATATTACATTGTAAATACATAATATAAATACACATAAAACATACATTTACCGTTGAATTAAATTATTTGCTAAATCTAGTACTTCAGCAACTGCTGATGAGTAATTAATAATTGAATTCAACTACTGCCTCTTGCTTTGTTAATATGGTGATTCGATTCTAAATCAAATTTTATACCAAACTAGCGGTCCGCCCCGGCTTCGCCCGTGGTACATATTTCGCAATAAAAGGTAGCCTATGTTCTTTCTCAGGGTCTAAAGATTATCTGTGCCAAATTTCATCAAAATCGGTCCAGTAGTTTATGCGTGAAAACCAAACATACATACATACATACATACATACAAACCTTTCCTCTTTATAATATTAGAATATACCAAATAGCATTCAAATTTACTCGGACCTATTTTTTGCTTAAAACCGCGAGATATATTGAATTTAATCTATTTACCAAGTAAAACTATAATAAAAAGGTCATACATAGCTGTTGTTATTGTTTTGTCGCATTCTTGCTTACGTAAAATAATAAATGAGTAAAAGAGACATATTTACTGATAACCCTAATTACGGATTAAAGATGTTTATTAGTTGAAATATTGTTCGTAATACGTGGTAATATGTACTTATTATATTATCTGTGGCAATGCCATCAGAACAGCTATGTTCGCCAAATTATATTTGGCAAAGGTACAGACTTTATCTGCGAAGTCATTGTGCTTCCTTCCTTCATTATTTAAATATTAGTATGTATGTCAATAATAGACACTAGGATTATTATTTATTGAGGAAGTTTAACATGTCTAGTAATAAGAATATTTTATTGGTACTACCAGGTAGGTTACCTTGAAAATTGTAAGTACTGTATTATCAGATGTGTAATAAGTAATAACATATTGCTTACCTACATTAAACAAGATAGATAGTAACTGTAAATAGCTGTAAAATCTGTGTAAAATATATGTAAAAGCTATATTACGTTTATTTTATTTATAAAAATAATTCATGCAATATTAGTTTTGGCACATGACCACAGAACTAAAAGTACGAATATTACTACAACTTTACTTTCTGGAGGTTAAAGATACGATGATATAGCAATGATAATTCAGACACTTTTGACATAGATCAGAGATAACGTTGCTTATAATACAGTAGATACCTACAACCTATTACCTAAGTTTGATTCCAGATCTTTTTAATGGTGAAACAATACGGTAAGGTTAACTCTTTCGTCCTAAAACTAGGTAAATCAGTAACGGGGAAGTTTTTCTCCACTCATTAAAATACCTCGTGACTGCAACGACGTGACATGTTGAAAATAATGTGCCTTTAATGTAAATCATGTTGCTGCCTTATTACATTTAATTGCGTAAATTAGCGATTGTAGACATACAGGCGTCGCGAACAGGTTTTATCTACAGGGAAAATACTGTTTTACTGTTACCTTTTATGATTTAAAGAGTTAACTAAGCTACTGCATTTTGGGGTATCTTTATGTAACTTTTGTATATTTATTTTTTCCTTACGGATCTTAGTTGTCCATTAATGTACTCAAAAAATTCAATAAAGGATATTTTATTTTATTTATTTATTATTTAATTATAATTTTTCTTTCACTTATTTGATTATAACCCCCTACTCAAAAAAGTGGCTGCAAAATTAAATTTAGTTTTAGGTATATGTCAAATTCTTTTATACCGTACTTGAAAAGGGCTATTCCGACGTTTATTATTAAAAAATCGACGTGAAATAAACATTACCCAAAAATTGTCGGTCGAAAACAGATCTAAGTGGTTTCCTTCATGCAATTTAATTAAATACTAAGTAATTATTAAAAGTTGTTTTGTTGGTGAAAATTTATTACGTATTTTATAATATTATTTGTTATCAGCCAAGTGACCTTGATATCAATGGATCAGTCATTCAATTAAAAGCGAGTTATCATATGTTTATTGGTACTGTACTGTGACATTGATAAGATGAATAGATAATGAGTGACACTTTGACATAATTACCAATAAGATTATGTATGTAATGTGTACTTGGTATGTACATATGTATTGTTATGTAACGAAGTTTATTCTATTTTTTTTTAACTTATCAACAATAATAGTAAGTTGTTAATAATTTAAATCGACAGCTTATTTCTCGTATTTTCAAACTGACTAGTATTCCCAATGGATATGTCGATTTGCAACAAAAAGACAAATAGGTTTCTGCTACGTGTTTATTTTATGTTAGGATTAGTTTTACCCATTGTCTGACCTAAGCTTTAATGTTTGCTTTACAAGATTGATTATTTTCCATGTGATACAATGATGGTTTTTATTAATTATACCTACTGTATTTTATAATAATTTGATCATTGAAAGCATTAATCGCTTGAACACAGCTCTTCCAATAGCTATATGTAATTATTTTATGAATGAGTTTTCTTTCAACGTAAAAAAATGTCCTACAAATAAGTAATTTCACGAATGCATAATAAATGTGTGGAAGCGTGTTGAATGTTCTTTTCATTTTATTAACTGAACCGTTTTTGTTGCAGGTAAATAAATCATATGCATTCGGTGAGTCAGCGGTTTGGTAATGACCTGATTCATGCTTCTCGACAGAGTTCGTCTAGACTTTAGTTGAACCCTAATTCGTTTTTAGGAAACTCAATTGACTAGCCGTGGTATTATTTATATGAAGGATTTTAGGGTTAACGGTTTATACTGTTTTCCATTGAAATTAATAAAGTTATTCTAGGTATATTTTAATATTAAAAATACTACTCTTTATTATCCGAAACGTAATGGCATTTAAATTCGTTCTTGTGATTACTTAATTGGTAAACCTCTTAAAATTTATATTCAGTACCGAAGTAAGCATAAAAGCACAGAATATACGTATAATCTATACTAATATTATAAAGCTGAAGAGTTTGTTTGTTTGTTTGTTTGAACGCGCTAATCTCAGGAACTACTGGTCCGATTTGAAAAATTCTTTCGGTGTTAGATAGCCCATTTATCGAGGAAGGTTATAGGCTATAATATATCATCACGCTACGACCAACAAGAGTGGAGCCACGGGGGTGAAACCGCGCGGAGCAGCTAGTAGTTGATAAAAGAAGCAAATTGCCAATACTAACTGTAATTCGTAATTTAAATAAAGTTTTACTTGTTTAGAGAACAAGCATATTTACAAACGTTCTAGTATAAAATTAGAATTTTATTTTGCTAATTAGCGATTTTACGTTCGATAAAGGTTTAGAATAAAATTGTTGACGTGTGTAGTATTACTGGAGCAAAGGTTGTTGTACGGATATTTTACGTTGTTGTACGTTGTTGCTAGCGTAAAATATTTTGAAATAACTTGGCTCATCTTTGGCAATATTTAAACTATCGGATTTCACATAGGTAGTGTGTCAGTCAATGTTTTTAAATAATAATTCGAGTTTCAGTTGTTTGTTATGAATGTGAGATTTTTTGTTTTAACTTTCAAACACGGCTTTTTCATAATATTGATACAGTTCTGAAGTTTTTACTTTTTAAATTTAATGAAATAAAGCTCCAAAATAGTATATTTTAATATAGTTGGGCTTTTGATGATAATATAACATACTAGCTGTGCTCCGCGGTTTCACCTGCATTGCTCCACTTCTGTGAGTCTTAGCGTGATGATATAAAGCCTATATATAGCCTTCCTCGATAAATGGGCTATCTGACACCGAAATAATTTTTCAAATCGGACCAGTAGTTTCTGAGATAAGCGCGTTCAAACAAACAAACAAATAAACTCTTCAGCTTCATAATATTAGTATAGATAAAAACATTATTTCCGAAAATCTAGTCAATTTATCTCAAAACGTTATAATACAGACTACACTATGATTATGCATGCATTTAATAACATACATGAATGTGTGTCAATTAAATGTGATTTTTATGGTTAATTTATAAAAGATAACGGTGGAACAACTTGATAAGGTTTAGAAAATATCAAGTCGGGTAATGACCGATCGAAAGAGGCTTATACGTGTGTATTTAAATATATGGCCTTCATTAGTTTTCGATTTGTAATTAATGGATTGTGAAGCTCTAAGATTGGTAGAGATAGATTAAAAAACTCTACGATAAGTAATGAAATATGTAATTTCAGGTGTTGACTATACCTGTATCTGTATAAACTTGTAGGCAAGTTTAAAGCGTATAAATTGACGTTTAAAACAATAAAAAAGTGAACCACAACAACCAACTAAACAGGATAAATTAATTTTTGACATTGTAATAATGCGTTGCATACATACCTTAAGCCTATCTCTATATGATACAATAACGTAATAACAGATTAAACGACTGTAATTCGCTATAAAAATACTAGTTAATTATCTGTTCCATAGAACTCTCAAATACTACGCCACTTAAAAGAGCAAGGAATTACAGGCAATTGAGTGTCCTAACAGTGATCTTACGGTACACTTGAAGCCATTGTCTCGAATTCCCATGGTCCCACCCTACAGGATACTTACAATAGGGCCACTAACCCACCAATTGGTTCAAATTACAAACCAGTTCATCAACCTCACCATCAAACGACATAGAACACTCCTGTCCGTTTTAATTACAGTTTTTTGTTCGCGAAAACATTATTTATTTATAGAGGTGACGGGCAGACAGCCTGCCGCCTAAAGTTTAATAACCTCAGTCAAAGTATGATGGATGATGTTTTATTTTTTTAATTTGGTCACGCTATGGCTGACGTCAACATTTGGAATAATTGTGCTGTCAATTTATGATTGCTAGTTGCAAAAATTTGCTGCCGTATCATTCCAACATGGCGACATGTCTAAACATTTTCTTTAACTAGACCACTTGACGTTGTACTTACTGTATTTGCGTTATATTATATTGATGAAAGTTTGCAAAGTAATTTAATTAATTACGGCTATAGAGCGAATTGTTAGAAATCAATTAAATTTTTAATTAAAGTAAACAGGAACGCTTTAAAGGCTGTATTTTTAATAAATAGCTAAAGAAAGTGGACCGATAAAAAAATATATTTTCATCTTATGTTGAGAGATTTACCGATCTAACAGATAAAGGGAAATGTTTTCCTCTTAGGATCAATGTCGCAAAATTGTCATAATAAAAGATATGAAAATTGATTGATTATTGATTTTTCTATTTTTACTTTCGGTAGTTCCTAAGTACCTCTTATCAATTTAAACAAATGTTCGAATATGTGCCTTAAATCTGTATTTCAAGGAATTAACAACTCACTAAAGCCTCGTATTCATGGTACAATTTTGGAAGCAACAACACTTTTTTGTTATTTGTAATTTCAATAAAGATATATATTTTTTAAACTAAGTTTTCAATAATTAACATCTTGCATGATTGCGAAAAGCGCAATTTTTTTACATATTACTAAAAAATAAAAAAAAAATATTCATAGCTTCATTTTTACAGCTGTCTTATCGCAGTCGTAAAGTTTATAGCTCGCACAAGCGCGGCCTGTTTACAGGAAACGTTACACAGCCTTTGTTATTACCGAATTAATTTTATTGCCATACTAGCGGTCTGCCCCGGCTTCGCCCGTGGTACATGTTTATGTTTTCTTTCCATAAGAACCATCGTCGTACTTCAAGGAATATTATAAAAAAAAAGAATTATCGAAATCGGTCCACCCGTTCACGCGTGATGCCGCGGCCGTGACCAAGGAAAACGGGTTTCATTTTTATATAATACTAGCGGTCCGCCCCGGCTTCGCCCGTGGTACATGTTTACGTTTTCTCTCCATAAGAACCATCCTCGTACTTCAAGGAATATAATAAAAAAAGAACTATCGAAATCGGTTCAGCCGTTCTCGAGTTATGCGCTTACCAACACATTTTACGATTCATTTTTATATTATAGACTAGCTGTCCCGGCAAACGTTGTTCAACACTTATCACTTAGGGGTATGAAAAATAGATGTTGGCCGATTCTCAGATATACCCAATAGGCACGCAAAATTTCATGAGAATCGTCCCAGCCGTTTCGGAGGAGTACGGTAACTAACATTAGAGATACACACGAGAATTTTATATATATATAGAGAAGATATATAGATTAAATTCGAGATGGTGGCTACATATTTCATAGATTATGTTATGATATATTTTTGCGTCCTGTCTTAATTATAGCTAAAGCCATATTATGTTAGTTAGGTACTCTAATATCGATTTTATAGAATGTAGACTGTAGAGAGATGATTAAGTAAGAATTAAAGGACTAATTTAGCGAATACATGCAATTAAGTCATTGTCAGCATATTTATTTATTAGCTTCATCTTCATGTTTGTATGTAATCGTCCTTTAGACTCCATTTGGGTCAAAATGGAGTTACATACTTTATACGGACAGATTTAATGCAAACTTTGTACCTAAACTTATCAAGGATCGCTGAAAATACAATTATTTCATGAGTTCATTCGTCAGTTCAGTTTCATTTCGGACTGGCCGGTTGGCTTGGTTGGTAGTGGCCCTGCCTTCCAAGCCAGAGGTCGTGGGTTCGATCCCCACCCGGGGCAAATATTTGTGTGATGAACATAGATGTTTGCTCTGTGTCTGGGTGTTAACACGTTCAGTACGGAATCGGGTCGAAAACACCTGAAGTGAACTATTCGCGCGGGCCGGAGAGAGATTTCTATTGCTATCGCATGGGCCGGGGTAGTTTACTTTAGGATTTTTTGTAGTGAGAGTGTGACAGATATATTGACTGGTATTCTGCCACTAAATAGTACCCATAAAAGGAAAAATATTGTATCGGATCTTAAAGACCTGATACGGCCTGCAAAGAAATTTTGTCCTTGCAGGACGGATATCAGATCTAAAAGACCCGATGCCTGATAACCCGATAGCCGGCCCTTGGTGACAGGTCAGTTAATTAGTGATGTGCATAATAATTAGACGTTGCGATATTGTATTGATATCTATTATTATATATCTAACAAAATTTTACGATTATGATGCGGCAATGGTAGCCGTGGTTGAGATTTTTGATAGTTAGAAAAAACATTTTTTACAAAGAGAAAAACAAATTTTGGAAAATAGATTTTACGTTTTTATAGTGATTCCAAGAACTTTTTGATTCACCCTCGTATTGTCATAACTGTTATAATGAAGCGCATACTGTTTTTGAGGTAAAAATAAATTGATTTTTTTTAATTATATAGTCGATTCATTTGACATCACTAGCAATCATATTCACTAGTGCCGGGATCAGGTGTATAAGATCCTATAATTTTACTACTAATTTAACCTCCTTTAATGATATTTTTTTCAAAAACGGGTCTAATGTTGTTATGCAGTGATTCAATAACAATACATTTCAAGAAAGAATATTCAAAAAAGTCTTCAACTGGATGACACATTTGATTTTAATGTCAAAAGGTGTAACAGGTCCTTTCCACCTGATGCCGGCCGTAAATGAAGTTCACCAACAGGTCTTGTAAGCCCTATGCCGGCCCAACAATAAGTAGCCAAAATCGGGCCCCGTCTCGAACGTGTTAATTATCTATATAAGTATTTATTTAAAATTATATATGTATGTTTATCAGCCATCTGGTTTCCATAACACAAGCGAAAGCTTAGTATGGGATCAGATCGTGAAGTGTGTGAAAATTGTCCCGAAATATTTATTTATTATTATTTATTTGTCATTTTAAACTGAAACTTCATCATATTCAGATTTAACCATAACATAAAACTATATTTCAACATACTTATCTACACTTCTACACAGTTACTAATCATATACACGTATTATGTTACAATAACAACAATACTTCAACGTGGGCCATTTTTGTGACATTTGGCACGAACCCGTCACATTCCTGTCGACATACTTGACCCCATTCGTCTAATGCATTTCGTCGAATGGGACACTTAGCGAATAATCTTCGTCAATTTTCCTGTTTAAAAATTTTGTGTGATGTATTCGATTCGAATATTTTGAATTTGGAACATCAATCATAGATTTTTTTTTAATACAGAATGTTTTTTTTTTCAATTGTTTTTGGAGTGCTATTCATTATATTATGTGTATGAGTATCATTATTAGTAAAGAACGTTAGTAAACGATGTTTTATATGGCAAATTTTTTACATGAATAAACTTAGAAATTAATTTTATAAACAATCCAATACTTCTATATATGGGTCAATCAACTTTTAAGTGTACATCAATGAAAAATTTTAATTTTTTAATTTTATTTGCAAATTCTTATATTTTAGCATATTTCTTGTAGATAAATATTTATATTTTAAGAATTCACATAGAGCAGAATGATTTATTTTAATTTAATAGTAAATTTGACTCTGAAAAACACATGACTCTAGTTAAGATAGTCCCTTGGACAACTAAGCAAAATAGGCTTCAAAACCATTTAAAATTCAGTGAATTTGAAACCGTCACTATATTCTCACTTAATATAGGATGGATTTCAATTTAACATCCATAAATAAATGACGCGACTTTTAATTTATTAGTTATTTCCAATAATATTGTCTCCTGGACAACGACAAACTTGAAATGTAACGAACTTTTCATTTAACTTGTAAAATAATAACGAATACAGGATATTTAACAGTTTATAAATTCACTTTTAATTATTAAATTCGTATTTGAAAATTTTGTAAACCTTACTGTTTTTTTTTAAGTAATTAAGACGATAATTTGTCTTTAGCAGACAGGGACAAAATGGTTGTCTAGTGGACATATACGGTTGTCCATAGGACATACTCGGGAGTCCAAAAGAGATACTAGTTCTTTTATTGTAAAAAAGAAACAATATGACAATAATTATCAGTTATATTATATTTTTTTACGAAAGAATCAACATTACATTACAATAAGCTATTCAATAATGAAATGCAGAATGGACGAAGAGCTTGGAAGCGTATTCTCAGTTATATTCCTATCAGCTTTTTGGCGATATCTCTGTGACTGTTTTCGCAGCTTCCATATAATTCTGCAGTTTTCTTTATCTTCTGGTGGCATACTTGAAAATAGTTTTTTTATTCCTATGGTAGCTTTCCCTTTCTTTTTTCTTTCGCTCAGCTAATTTCTCCGGGTCTGCTTTAAGCTTTTCTCTATAGCGTCTTGACTTTTCTTTTTCCGTCAATCCCATTTTCTAAAAATAATAACAAAAATAATTTAGGATAGAGAACTATCAGATAATAAAAATGTGTTAAGTAAGCTAACACACGTCAAGAAGTACAAGTTGAAATTGGTCAAAATATTAATCTAATTTATATTCAATATTAATAGATGCTCTAGCCCTGGTAAGGGGCTCTTCGGTGACTAATTATTGAAAGAAAAAGTATTACTTTAAGCTGATTCTATCAATTTTGTCCCATGGACAACCAAAATGTCCCACGGATAACTGTTTTGGTTGTCCGAGTGACTGGTTGTCCGAGTGACATTTTACAGTCTTTGCGCTACCTAGTAATAAATAAAGATATTTTGAATTAGGTCTTACGCGAAGTGAAAAATATAGATTAAGTAGAATATATTTCACTTTAATTTACTACGATATATCAAATACTTACGTTTTTGTGCTGGTTGTCCGGTGGACACACAAAAAAGCCACGCTCTTTCTCGAAGCACACTCGACCGACTGGCGCCGCGGCAAAGCGGAAATCAAAATGGCGGCTAGATGAATATTGTTGCCAAATGAATTAACTTGTTCTGAAGGCACTGATTACGCCATCTTTCCTTTGTTTTCGGAACTTTTTTGCCGTTGTCCGGTGGAAGTCAGGATAATAAAATATAACAGGGACAAAAATGAACATGCAAAAAACCCGTTAAAATTATAAAGCAAACAAAAATCTATATGCTAGGATCATAGAAGACATTGTAATAAATAATTATGTACAAGCGTAATTAATTGCCGTATATAGTATTTTTTGTAAAAAGCAATGTTTCATTGTACTAACCTACTGGGGGACACACAATAAAACACGTTATCAGATGTTTTGTCACTCGGACAACCATTACAATTCCAGTATAATAGTGATTAATTTAAAATAATGTACTCGTATGTTTGCTTAATAATAAGATAAATGCGACATATGCCAACAAATCACTTAATTTTCTTTAGAACTGCGATTATTGGTCAGGGACAAAACATAGTGCTTACAGGACAAATAAAAGTTGATTGACCCATATATAAAACTCAAAGGTGACTGATATAGTGATCTATCAACGCACAGCCCAAACCACTGGACGTATCGGGCTGAAATTTGGCATGCAGGTAGATGTCATAACGTAGGCGTCCCCTAAGAAAGGATTTTAGAAAATTCATCCCCTAAAGGGGTAAAATAGGGGATGAAAATTTGTATTATGTAAATTTATCTTTTCCACGCAGGCGAAGCTGCGAGCAACAGCTAGTACATAATAATTACGTAAGTACTAAGTACATAATGTAACAATCATCTATAAAAACATCTCGTAATTGCGTAAAATAAGAGGGCAGAGGTGGCTCTCAGTTTTCTAGATATAAATGGTTCTTCATCTTTTACATTATGTTATAATAATATTATACAATGGTAGGATATTGAATTATTTACTGCCGTTTACAAGATAGGTAATTGTGTCACCTTTTGGTATGTTAATATTAATTTTATTTTTTCTATGTAACACAACATAAATATTTCATCGTTAATTATTATAGAGCTTATAAATGCCGAATGCGTTGTTCGCATACATTTAATACCAATCGAATTAACGTTTTTTATTACAAAATCCTTACAATTAAATAAGAATGAAATAACATATATAATACATTTGTATAAAATAATTTCCTCGTACACCCTCGTCAAGTGAAAAACAATAATTCAAGTTGAAATGTTTTACACGAGGCAGAAGTACGTAGGCGGAGCACAAAGGGATAACAATACCATAGTATAAAGAGAAAAGTAAGTTATCTTCGAACAAAGGTACATCGCGCCGTTGACAACCCTGCGCCTCGCGAGTTTATGTACCGTGCTTTTCTTAACACCGGGAGTCGGCCTACTTGTCTCTTTATACTATGGCAATACTAAAGGGCCTCTCAAGGTTATGCCAACCTTTGACATTTGCTTCGAGATCTTAGAACAATTTTCTGGAGCGAGCTTTTAAATCTGTTTTGTTTCCGCTTATTTGGCACATGATAGCCAAATAAGCGCAAATTACCATATGCAGTTTTTGTTTTGCATTGACCATTTGAAAAATTATATATTTAAGTTGACTTGATGATATTGATTTTTAAGCTGTAATACCTATATAAATTTTTACTTTTATAAGGTAGGCATTGTTTGTTATACGAGATAAACGAAGCAAAAACAAATATAAATGTTGGCGTAGGCGACTTCAGAAAATTCTAAGAAGAGCGTGTGAGAACTTCCGGCAATAATATTCACAAGGAAACGGTTGCATGAATAAAATAATGTAATATATATCATTTAGAAAAATCTATACTAATATTATAAAGCTGAAGAGTTTGTTTGTTTGTTTGTGTGAACGCGCTAATCTCTGGAGCTACTGGTCCAATTTGAAAAATTCTTTCGTAGTTAGATAGCCCATTTATCGAGGAAGGCTATAAGGCTATTTATCATTACGCTAAGCGACCGCGAAGCGCAGCTAGTATTAAAAAAATATAGGGATACATAATTATATTTACTATTTGTTCTAAAAATAAACCTGTAAGTTCCTATATTCAAATATTATTTCACCCTACATGTTAATCTCTCAGGTACCTGTTTCACAAAATGGCCGACCTTGGCGCGAGATTACACTTTCAGATGTGCATTTGCATGACACGGTGTACACGTGTATGAGTTCATGTAGAATGTAGATTGTGTCCAAGTGTTCATGCCTAGCTTGATGTATGGACGGTGGAGGGTTTAGTATTGCTTGTATGTGTATTAATGTGTTTAGAAGGAACTAAAAGATTTTAGGTTGGTCTTAATGTGACCTTCATAGATTTTAATTATTATGAGCTTTGAGATTTATTTTTAAATACACAATTATGAATGTATTAAAATTAAAAATCTTGGTATGTTTTGCTGTTATAAACCAACGCTTTATCTATTGTTTTATATTTCCGCAACGCATAAATATTGCACGTCCGCGTCGGTCGTAATATAACCATCACATATTTTTATTTAGTTTCAATAAAAATGCTAAACAATCCTGCAAATACTTGTATATATGAATATTGTCTGAACTCTGAAGTTCCTTTCAACATTTAATATTGTAACTTTAAAAGCGCCACTTTTCTAACTACAATACACAATAATTATTGACACCCAAAACAATTTATAACCAGTCTATTGTAAGTCTATGACATAGATCAACGCTATAAACTGCTATAAACTAATAAGATTTATAAGTTGCTTAGCGGAAAAGATTAAAATAATTAAAGACACGGTGAATGGTTTAATGATAAAATAATAGCCCTTGATCGGCTTGATCAGAAGAATTAATTGTTTGTAATTAAGTGCGATTCTCAGAAGGCATTACTTTGTAGTACATAATATTTATTTTATATACCTTCATGTGACATGAGTTAGGAAGTGTAGGAATTCTTTCATTTGAAAATATCAACACAGTAAATATGATAATCTATCTGATGAGCCCATAGCTTCGATAAATGGGCTATCTATCACTCAAATAAAATTTGTAATCGAAGCTGTACTCTTCAGCTTTATAATATTAGTATTGGTACGGGAGCTACCAACGTTTTAAAAAAAGTCATTTTAGTATAGTTGGGTTTTTGATATGCTGTTTCTCTTGCTATTTTGGTTAGAGTCCGGGCTGTCTGGCTGGCGGTAGTGGTTGCGTTTATTAGTGCGCATCTTATCTGCACAGGAAGATATACTTAACTTTAGTCATTTTTTAACGCGTAATTTTTAATCTTTTGCCTTAAGATAGATCCATCAGACATAATTTTTTTATTGCACGACGTTTTATTCGTTGTTAAATGGGTGCCATACGCAATTTTTTATTTAAAATAATTAAAATGTCATCGAAATAAGTGAAATTACATCAACATGAGTCCGCTTAAAAGATAAGTAACTAATAACTTTATTACTTATATTATATTATCATTTTTTAATACTTATATTAAATAATTAGTAAACTAATATTTTTAATAGATGGTTTCATATTTATTACACTTTTGGGTATTTATATGAATTTGATGATATGTATTTGGTTTTTATCAAGTTTACATTTAACGTCCTATTTGAGGTTCGTTGGGAAAAGGAGGCACCATGGTAGATTGTTGCAAAAAAATTGTAAATAGTAAAATGAATATTATATAGAGTATAAGTAACACAGTGATTACTTATCCTTCACGGGGACTCATGTTGATGGAATTTCACTTATTTCGATGATATTTTAATTATTTTGAAATAAAAATTGCGTCTGGCACCTATTTAACAACGAAAAAAACGTCTTGCAATAAAAAATGTATGTCTGATGGATCTATCTAAAGGCAAAAGATTAAAAATTACGCGTTAAAAAATGACTTTAAATTAAGGATATTTTCCTGTGCAGATAAGATGCGCACTAATAAACGCAACCACTGCGGCCAGCCAGACAGCCCGGACTATAATCGAAATAGCAAGAGGAACAGCATATCAAAGAACCAACTATACTAAAATTCTCTCTTGTCAACGTTGATACCTCCTATACGATATAGAAAAAAGATATGCAATGGCGGTATTTTAGAAATTTCACCGTGACTTTACTTAGTTTTTTAGTATTTATACATATCCTTCTAACGTGAACTTTTATTTATTAAAATCAAATTTGTTACAACTACGGTAATATTTAAAAGCGCTAATTATTTTTTCCAACATCTAGATCTAGACAGGTTTCTGACCTCGTAGTAGACAGGTGCGTTACTAAGAACCTTGTTGAAACCATACATGATTTAAGCGCGCAAAAGCGGGATTACGTCACGTTATGGTCTATATTATTGTGATATTTAGGATTTATTATATGTACTTAGTGGTGAGATGGAGTTATTGCTCTTTATAATTCATTATAAAGAGCATAAGTTTTTAGTAATCTGTGCCAAAGGCTAGTATTGTTTTTGAGTTGTTCGTCTGTTTTGAGATTTACCACCCAGAAGCATATTTTCTAAATAAGAAAATTATTTAGGTAGTTTGGTTAAACGTTGTATTCCTTCAAACCTTAATAATATTGTACTGTCAATAAACAACCGTTATTTATTTATTTATTTATTTATAACTCTTTATTGCACAAACTAAAATATGACAAAAATAACATAAATACATAAGAAAGGCATAGTTTGTACAAGAGGCGGCCTTATTGCTAAGCAGCAATCTCTACCAGGCAACCTGATGGAAAGGAAATGTATGAAGTTAATGGGATAGTGCAAAAAGAAGAGAAAAAAAAATATAATAATAATAAATAAATAAAATTATGTAAGTATCAATTATATATATATATCAGTTATTATAAGCTTGTGAGAAAATTATTGTTTAAATACTCATAGATTTGTAATACAAAGTTACTACCGTTTCAATGCTAGTCAGAGTTAACCGCATGTCGGTATTGTGGTTAGTTAGTTAACACTTGGAGTATTTTGTTTGTCTTGCACGAATTGAAATGAATCGTATGCTTTATCAAGAAAGATGAAATAATGAAAGGGATAAGTTGGCCAGTTTTAATACGATAATTTGTTCGATAAGTTACATCAGATTTGGTTCAGAATAAACATTAATTTTTTTTATCCATAATGCGATCATGTTCATATTCGTAACCTATTACTTCGTTGAAATTAACAATTTGTAGGTACTAGTAGACATCATTTTATACGAATAAATAATGTTGATTTGTATTCTAATTAATTAACCGCTATATAACGTTATGATAATGCAACAAAACCGCAATTTAGGTTAACTCGCAATTTGGCAAGTGTTTGCTTTTAATTCGCGAGGGAACCATTAAATCGAAGTCTCTTCACTCTTGTAAATAGAATTTCAAATTTACTTGTTGCATCCAATTCACTGCTAGAATATTGCACTTCCCTTAATTAATAGTCTCGGGAATTGAAAATATTTTTAAATCTGTATCAAGTGTTATAGAATTTTAGGAGTAGGTCGACGATCGTGATAATTTACTGATACTTGAACTTGATAGGATAGGTATTCTCTATACGGGAGTCTGATGAAAGATAATTTTGTAGATAAAAATAAGAGAAAAATCCTAAACAAAGAGGTCTAGAGCTCAAGCTAGATAGATCTATAAATAAAGAAATATCGGAATAGAACACAATAATGAATAATCAATGAATCAGAAAGGAACTCAACTTGAATTTTAGTCTAAAAGTAAGTACCTACCTAAATATAAAAATTCAGTTTAAAACAATGTCGCTAATAACACAAAGGAAGTCTCGCCTCAAAAGTGTTATCGTCTACGACCTACGTCATTTATTATCACCAGTATGTAAACAATTGGTTTAGAATCAGGTTATAATTTTAGATCTAAGACAGTGGGATGCTGTGTGGGTGTTTGTTTTTTGACGAAAAATAACATAATATTTTGTAATACTACATTTTTGTTTAGTTTTAATGCTTGTTATACACAAAAAAAAGAAATATTTTCTGAATCTGCTTGAATTAATGAAGAAGAAAATGACCTTTTTAACGCGGTACAAACACAAAATTGTATGCCTATATTCAAGTTGTACTTCACTTGATTTGCGTATGCGTGAGTTTAGAGCTTGACACAGTCGAACTGTGGCTTGACTACTATTTTTTTAACCTCCACTACATATAGAAAACCGTTATAAAACATTGGCCTTATTATTTGCAGTGCGTAGGATTAAGTTGAGATTGTGTCACTCCGAGGCCTCGTAATATATGTTAATATTATGTATTTATTAAGGTGTCAGTAATATGTAATGTATTTTATTATGGAACTTATATTCGACGTATAAACAACCATTTATTTTGAAGTAATTATACACTTGTTATATGTAAACATTTAACATACTTCTCAATTTTTACAAAATAATGATGTGAGTTATTGTATTGAATAAAGCAGACGTGTTTGTAGATCTTGATAGGTTTATGTATTTTAGATTAAAATTATATCAGTGTTTGTTATACAAGTAAGATTAAATGTGTACACAATCTACATCACGTAAGTAAGCGGATTCATCTCTCTTGGATCTGAACAGTATGATGTATCTAAAACTATTAATAAACTACACCTCAGTATAAAAACTTGAGAATCTCATAAACTTATAGAGCTAAATTTACGATTTCAATTACGAATTACGTATGAGACTTTAATCTCATTTTAATCCCACATTATCGTACTTTAATGGGCAAGACGACCTTTTCTATATTATTTTAAAGGATCTGTAGGAGTTTGTAAAAGGACATTTCGAGTATCTTAATATTTTTCGTGTCTTGGATATATTTTATGTTTAAAAAAAATCTGTAGATTCTATAGATAGGTGGACTAACTCAAAGGATTTGTAAACTATCTTTCAAGTGGTCATTATCACTCAGACAATAATCATGGAAAAGTTCAGCTATTCACTTTTAATATATGTAATTGTTATGACGCATGCATAGAAAAGTCTAGAAAATTCTATTCAGTGGGAAATCCACCACTAAGGTGACGTCATTTTGCAAAGGGTTATACTTCATACAATGCACGTACAAACATTAAAGTGTGTATAATTATGATAAATCAATTGAATACCAATAAAGATTGGCTATCGTTTGATCGTATTCAATTTGAGATAAATGCAATATCGTGAACACTGTGATTGAATCGTTTTAGCGTCAATATGCAATAAACGGTAAATATATTTTATTGAAATATTGAAATAAACAGTCCAGAGAACAATCTTTTAAATAAATCTCCATAGGATATCTTTGCAGCAATATAATGATAATGAATACAATCCTAAATTTATGATCATTCTTAATTTATTAGGAAGTCATAAAGTATTAGTTGAATCTTGAAGACGTTAAAATAATAGACGAGATGTATTTTATTGGGAATAGAAGTCACATGATAACATTAAGGGCATGCAGAAACGTGGGTTGAAAGCTAGAAAGATATTTCATTCATGTTCACTAGTGAATAACAATTTACTTTGTTATAGGTTTACTTTTCCTTTGTTATTTGTTGGCTTCCGTTCAGATTATTATAGACTTTACTACGTATATAATATGTGTTCAATTACATTCACACATAGGTCAATAGGTGCTTTATTTTTAAACCGACATTTCTGCGTTTAATAACATAATGAAGTGAAATGAATCCAGTGTAATTTTATAGGATTTGGAAGGTTTTAAAATTTATTGATAAAATATAAGAATAGATATAGCCTTTAAAGGTATAAGTTAGGTTAGAACTTGCTCCGGAATCTGGCAAACACTGTTTACGTAAGTTGTGCTCAGTTTTAGGTTATGTTACACCCTAAAGTATGAATAAACGCTCGACAGAGGTAACGTAAATCCTAAAGTATGGCAGTAACCACAGGTAATGTTCAGTAGTTATTAGTTTACGAGCCTGTTTACTTCTTGTACTTTTATATTATCTTTGCTTGCTATCCGATGCGGAACACGTGCCTGAAGTATTGACGTAGCTGCCTTTGTGTGTTTATCACCTAATTGTGAAGTGTCTTCTCACGGCGTATTGTTCAGGTGTAGTAAATCTACACGCGTGTGGAATGATATTGATAAATGTTTTAATTTTTTGTAGGTTTTGATGAGTGTGTTTGTTTTTGGTTCTTTTGTATTCAGTGAAAAGATGGCTAAGTTAATTTAGTTCGATTTTGGTTGCTACCAAATTTAGCTAGCCTTTGGATGATCAAAAATATTGTTCCATTAGAAATAGTTACTTCTTGTATAGTCACTGTCACTGTGTGTAGTCACTGTTTTAAAATACTAAAATTTTGTTTACAGTTTAAAATAGCATCAATTTATAAACGTATTCAATGCAACTATAAACTTCAAGTTTATGACAGACTACGTTAATAATGTTTACGAACTACGTCTCAGTTTGACTCAAAATGTTAGTCCGGTCCATGTCCGGTCCTACAAACTTGGAAAGGCAAGCCATGATTTTCTGCAAATGAAATTTAAGAGTAAACGTAAATTGCACTGCGGTAGTCTGTTGGTTTATCTTAACATAAATTGTCTGAACATTCTCCGTGTATTTATTTTAGAAGAAAAATAAGATAGTGGTTCATAAATACATCGGCTGGCGGTCTACGTTTCTTGTGCGCGATTCTTGAATAATGCAAGGTTCTACGAAACTATACAAGGCCTTTCTTCCTGTTTATTGTGAGGATGCCGTCGATATTATATTATAACCAGCTGCAGGCGACGGCGCGTCGTCTGCATTTGATTTTAACTGCCCCTGTTTTCTGTTAAGTAATTTATTATATTCTTTGAAGGCTTTCTTCTCTTCAGAGAATTAATTTGAAACGAATATACACCTCCAATTTTAATAAGTTTTTATTTTGTTAAGAGATGTTTAGGTATAGAGATTTAAAAGGAGAGACTGAAGGACGCAAACTTGAATGTATAAATATTTAATGTAGAAACTAGAAACGCTTAGTAAATTTACAGTAAAACACACATTTTTATAATGAAATAGGTAGACCGTAGTCTCTTTGCAATACGATTATGCAATTCTTCCATTTATATTATTTATAATGAATCTGAAGTACAGATGTAATAAGATTCGATGATTCATCAGAAAACAGTTAGTATTGCTATGAATAAAAAGTGTATTATTCTTACACGATAGCATTGCATAATGTAATTATGTAATTGCGAATTTCTAGTAACATCCATAGATATTACTAGAAAGTTTTTATATAAGGCATAATTTTTTATTTATTTCAAATAGGAAGACAGTCAGGTAACGTCTTGTTTTACAATGCAAGAAGTTCTATTCTCCTTCTCATTCAGAAATAAAGAATAATAATAGATTTTGGATATTACATACGTTTGATGTAGGTACCTACATAAGTCGTGGCAAAATCTTTTATGCATTTCGTTATAAATTAATCAGTAGTTTTTTTTATGTAGTAGCTATTTAGTAATCTGTGCTTTTAAGCACAAAAGGAAACTGTTCGTTGCTGAATTTGAACTGTCAAAAACTCGCAGTTTTGCCTCCAAAACCATTATTTCATATCCAGATAAATAGCACAAGTACAAAATACAGATAATAATTACACATACTGAGTATACAACCGCAAACTGCATTATTCATGGAGCGATAAGGAAGCTATAAAGTCCAGGCTTTAATTGTGATATGACGATGTTAACGAGACGATGTTATTTTATTAATTACATAGTGTTTTCTGGAATGTTTTGCCGCTTCTGTAATATAATGTTAGAAATAGATTTTATAGCATAAATTCACGCTTTAAGCTAGTTCGCTGTCTTCGTTAGATTATGCGTTGTTAGTTACAATTTCATACGATGCTGTTTACACAATCATATCCTTGTTTTCAGCAATTTCCTTTGCGTCTGTTAAAGATGTAACTGTTTAATTAGTACCTATCAGCATTAAATTTCATACCTATCCTTATCTTGAAAATAGGTCTGTGCTTTCAAATGTCGCATTCCAATTTCATACATATCCTTTCTATAATGAAAAATGGGTATTTCTTTTGAATATTTGCATAAACATCAGTAACATTGTCCTTTTTGTTTGTGGTCGAGTTGATAAACAAAGCGTATTGTGATCAATCTTGATCCTTTGAACGGCCTACTTAAATGTTGTGTCACTTTGTTTTCCCTTTATGATTCATGAGTGGCCTCAATACAATTATTATTTCAGAAGGGTATTTGCAGAGTTACAAGAATTTGGATGTAAAATTCCATACTTGAAAGTGGAAAGGAGGAAAATCATTTTGGGGTATAAAGGAATACAAGTCGACAAGTCGTGCATTAACTTTTATAGATTTGGATAGAATTCTTCAATTGCCTGAAAAAGTGGACCTGTTTTGTAAGGGATGATTACATTGTAGTGCATTTAATTTAACAAGATTGGTCGAAGTTAGGCTAACTTCATTTTTGAAATACTTACCACACTAATATTTTCCTTTCCTACTATGTAGTATGTAGGTACTATGTATTAATAATCTGTAATCTGTGCCAAATTAAAATTTTGAAGTTCGTAATAATACATCTATTATTAAACAAATAAAACAAAATATTTCAAAGCAATAAGTTAAAATTTGCAATATCAATGAAGCGTGTAATAGAATAGCTACGGGGTACCGCAAGGAATCTGCTTGGGCCAGTTCTATTCCCTATCTATGAAATACGATAGCTAAATGCGTAGTAGCGCTAGGAATGTTCGACATAGAAATTCGAGGCCATAGTTTACAATACAAAACGACGTACGACTTTCCACTATACATTGTGACCATTCCAGTGGAGATTGATAAAATTTATTGTGTTACTTGTAAAACAATCGGAAAGGTTATAATATGGATAAAACTATGTATCCTTTTCCAATGACGTCGGTCTTTATTTTTTTTAAACAAAGGCAACAATAAACAATTGAATTAAATGTTAAACTGCAGCTAATTAATAATGATTAGGTATAATGAATAGCATTCATTGACTGCGCAGTACAAGTTAATTTGAGTAGCCGGTGTCATATTAATGTTTATGTTTAAAAAGGAAACGCTAATTTTCTGATATTGATAGCTTTGGCTTGGCAATCACGTATTTCTGCTATTATAATAATAATATTTACGTTTGTGCGCAAATATTTTTGTACATTCTCAGTAAGTAGTACTGAGAATTTTCAAGGAACGTTAGGACTTAGCTTCTATTCTGGATTCCGGCATACCGCATGAGAATTAACCACATGTCTTTAAGAAAATTTTAAATACCGTGGCTCGGTGTATGTTTGTGACATGTGGTCTCTTTGAAAATATTTTAGTTGAAAATAACCAGAGCTCTTTCAATGTAGTCGGTACTTATAATGGGAAAGCATTCTTTTAATTTTTTATTCACTACCTTGTAAAAATTATATCTGTATAGTGTCTTGAAACGAATTAATACAATTAATTTGTCTGTTTGGACACTTCGTTCCGGTACAATATGTAACTGTAATCTGAATCTGTACATCTGTTTGACCTGTTATTTTTGCTTGTATGTAGTAAAAAGACATAATGCAACATTGTGATTGATGACCTACCTCAAACGTAGGTAAAATTTTAGTATCTTCATTTTATTTGCTCAGCACTTGCCGATTTTACGTCCAATGTTATTTTGATTTGCTAGTTTATATTTTATGTTTACTTACGATGCTTTTAGAGTAAACCAAAGGTTGTTAAGGGTGCTAGTTGTATCAGTTTCTGTTAATAATATCGGAACTAGTACATCATTTATACGAAACGAACCGATACGGATTTGAATGAATTTTGTATTGAAAAAGGTGAAGGTGAAGGGTCAAATAAAGTATTTTTAGAAATTGACCCCTAAAGAGTTGAAATAGTAGATGGCAGTTTTTGCCCGTGGTTTGCTCGAGAAATATATGTTTGAGTTTGAGTTAAAAAATCGCTTATAGAATACATTATACTTAGCTCGGGTGTCATTTAAGCATTTTGCTGCATTTATGCTATAATATTGAGATAATTTTATAAAATCATACAAATTAGACGTATTATCTATGGTCACACGACAATATTATATAAAAATATGCAAACATATTATCTATATACGTTCTTATTATAATAAATTTATAATTATAGTGATGAATAATGTAGGAAACAAGCTGTGTTGAATCAGCTAATGAGTTTATAAAGATTATGTATTTTTCATATAACACTTAAATATTTTATGATAATATTGGCAAGCGTCCATTAATGTTTATTTATCTGCATTTACTTCATCTCTGTTTGTCACATTATTACGAAGAATAACTTAGCAGTTAGCGTTGTTATGATAGATATTTTATCGCATATAGGTATTCATTATATGAGAAGAATTGCAAATAACAATGAAATGATAATTGGAAGGAGTTGGAAAAAAATGTAAAATAATATGAACGGTTCGAATGGAAAACACTTACAGGTAAATTAGCTTGGAGAAATTTTTGCATATGTAGTGGTGTGT